>CAWUFW010023580.1:0-73135 GCA_963921515.1 Calotriton arnoldi
TAGGCACCAGGTTTTTTTTTAATTTTTGTGTTGGGGAGTGGCCAAAAGGGCAAGGGTTGCTCCCCTTTTACGGGTGTGAATATTTTATTTATACTGTTAGGCCCACCTACCCCTTAGCTTGGCTGGTGGATTGTGTGTGGACTGGTGCATTATTTGCATATGTGATTGTAATGTTTTTTTTCCTCCTTTTTATTCTAGTGTAAAGCTTTAGATTCCTGTTTGCGGTTTCGGCAGTTGTGGTTCTGCAGTTTTGCGTAATTGCATTTATTTGGTAAGAAAAATATTTTTGTTGTGTGTACTCCAAATGAGTATTATTGTCATGCATGAATGAATTTTTGTAAGTGGTGCCATAATGGCAGCATATTTGTTAGTGTTCAGAGCATGAAATTCTTTGCGATGTTTTGCATTGTCTTATGTGTAATTTTTTTCTTCTTCTTTTTAGTGGGATATTGTTGATCCTTACTGTGTCTGTGCAGAGTAGGTGGTGGTGAGTCTAGCTGCTTCTGTCACGTGAGTGGTATAGTGTTGGAGTATATAGGTCTTTGTGATAAAGCTACATTTTGTTTATTTCTTTTTTTTTACAAAGGGTTTGTTGTTGTTGACTTGTTTGACAAGTAACCTTTATTAGTAAGCATTATGGCTAGCCGTAGAATTACTGCTCAGCAGGTGGTTGGTTTGCTTCTTGAATCTTCCTCTGAGCAGGATTATGAGACTGACAGTGCGTCTGAGGGAGAGGAGGGAGGGGAAGATTCAGGCAGTGAGTTTTCTCTCCACATGGAATCATCGGATGATGAAGGTACTCTCAGTGCAGATGAAGTGCCTGATTTAGAGGAGGATACTACTGTGCCGATGGTGCAAGAGGCATCTGGATTGCAGCCTGGGGCTGCTAGGCTTCCTACTGGAAGTGCTGGACTCTGGGTTGATCCAAACATGGTGCAGCCGGTGTTGCCTGCCTTTACTGGTTATGCAGGGTGTAGAGTGGATTGTGAACATTATTTGCCTATACAGTATTTTCAGTTGTTTATGGATGATGTATTTTTGGGTGAGATTGTTGAGCAGACTAATTTGTATGCTGAACAGTTTTTGAGGGACAACAGTGCCAGACTTAGGCCCCATTCTAGAGCTACCCGGTGGAGTCCCACAAATCTGGAAGAGATGAAGAAGTTTTTGGGTTTGACTTTTTTGATGGGTTTGATAAGGAAGCCGTCCATGGGTTCATATTGGTCTACCAGTCCCTTGATGGCAACGGCCATATTTCCTGCAGTTATGACTCGTGATCGGTATTTACTTTTGCTTCGGATGCTGCATTTTGTTGATAATGGTTTGGCGTTGCCACGAGATCACCCTGAATGTGACCGTCTTTTAAGATTCGGCCTGTTCTTGATCACTTTGTAGATCGATTTTCAGAGATCTATACTCCAGGGAAAGAAATATCTATTGATGAGTCTTTGGTGCTGTTCAAGGGCCGTTTGGTTTTTAGGCAGTACATTCCTAGCAAGAGGGCACGCTATGGAATTAAGCTGTATATGTTGTCTGAGAGTAGGACAGGATATGTTTTTAATTTGCGTGTGTACACTGGTAGGGATTCCACTATTGACCCCCTGGTTGTCCGTCCACTTTAGTAGGAGTTTCAGAGAAAATTGTGTGGGAACTTGCTAGAGGACTGTTTAACAGAGGCCACCATTTGTAGCTTGATAACTTCTACACTGCTGTGCAATTGTTTAAGGAATTGTTCAAAGTGGACACTTTTGCTTGTGGCACAATCCGCTCTAACCGTAAAGGTTATCCAAAAGAGCTTGTTTGCAAAAACTTCAGAGGTGACAGTGCAGTGCCTTGCGTAGTGAGGAACTGCTAGCTGTGAAATTTGTGGACAGGAGGGATGTGTACATGCTGACTACCATCCATGATGAGAGTACTTCACCTGTGGCTGTTTGGGGTCAGATTGCTGAAGTGCGCAAACCTGTGTGCATTTTAGACTACAATAAGCACATGGGTGGTGTTGATAGAGTAGATCAGAGGTTGGAACCTTACACTGCTATTCGTAAGTCTTACATTTGGTATAAGAAGTTGGCCATCCATCTCTTCAATTTAGCAACTTTCAATGCTTTTGTTGTGTTCAAGGAGTGTTCTCCTGCGTCAAAGTTGACTTTTGTTCAGTTTCAGGAGTCTGTCATAGGCAGCCTTGTTGTTGTGGAACAGGCAAGTGTTCCTAGAGTTGGAGTGGTGGAGGATGTGGCTCGATTGAAAGATCGCCACTTTCCTGATCACATTCCTCCTACACTCTCAAAAGACTTTCCCACTAGGAGATGTAGAGTCTGTTGGCGAAGTGGTACGTGGAAGGAGACTCATATGTACTGCCCTGAGTGTCCTTCTAACCCTGGGCTGTGTGTGCCTGCTTGTTATAGAGCGTACCACAAGCAAAAGAATTATTGGGAGCAACCATGAGTGGTAAAGTGAACTGCCTGGTCTGTAATGTTTAAGAATTGTTGTTCTGTTTCAAGGTTGGCATTAGTGCAATGTTTCTGATTTTGTGTTAGTAGATTTGTATCTATTTGCAATTTGTTTGTGTTTTCTTTTTTGTATAAAAAAATCCTAAATGTGATGGTGGTGTGTGTAGGCTGGTGCTTGGCTGGCGGTGTGCGTGGAGTGGCGCTCGGCTGGCAGTGTGTGAGTAGTGACTTGCTGCTGGTCACTACACACACTGCTAGCCGAGCGACACTCCACGCAATCCATCAGCTTGTGTGGTTGCTGTGTTAGGAATGTGGGCGTGTGAAAGTGATGGGCCCTTGAATGGCGCTGTCTGCTGGTGTGAGTGTTGTAATGTGATGGGCCCGCGGCTGGTGGTGTGAATGGTTTTGTATTTGTCACACGTATGAAAGGTGTATGAATGGCCTGTAAAGAGGTTGGTGCCTTATCGTGGCTTTACAGCTCACGAGCTGTGAGTCAATGGTTCAGTTTCTCGTCCTTTCAATTATTAACAGTGCATTTCATTTTTGTGAAATCACTTGTTAATACAATTGTATATACTGAACCATCACTCACCCTCGTGCCAAATCCAACCAGTATGTGTGTGTGTGCTTGAGGATTAGATGGCTGTGCAGTAATATTTTTTTTTTGTCTTTCTCAAGCAGGGTGTACCTTGTCCCTTTTTGTGAATGTTGTAATGTGTTTGTTTCGTGCCTGGGGGTGTGAATGGTCTTGTGTGTATCACGTATGAAAGGTGTGTGAATGGCCTGTAAAGCGGTTGGGGCCTTGACGTGGCTTTACAGCCTCACGAGCTGCGAGTCACTGGTTCCGTTTTTGTCCTTTCAATTATTGACAGTGCATTTCATTTTTGTGAAATCTCTTGTTAATAAAATTGTATATACTGAACCATCACTTGCCCTCGTGCCAAATCCAACCAGTATGTGTGTGTGCTTGAGGAATAGATGGCTGTGCAGTAATCTTTGTCTTTTTAGTCTGTCTGCCAAGGTGTACATTCCGTCTAAGAATAACCTACCAACTGTAGATATTGTCGTAAACGAAACACCCATGGGAGTACATGGTGATATCTCTCTTGTGGATCCCAACAAGTTATGGTACCCACAATGTCCTGCAAACCTCAAAATGTCTGTCACATTTTCCTTGCAATATTGTGCCAAAATTTTCACGCTGCAGAAATAAACAACACATTATCTCATTATGACCTGGTTTTGCAGGAGGTCACCTGGGTTTTGGCCCGGGGCTCGGCGGCCACATAGGGAAACCTACCAAACCCACACATTTCTGAAAAGTAGACACCCGGGGCTTCCAGGGAGGTATGGCTTGCGTGGATCCCCCAACGTTTCCTTACCCAGAATCCCTGCAAACCTCACTTTTAGCTGAAAAAATCACTTTTTCACACATTTTTGTGTGGGAAAGTGTGGCATCACTGGCCTCACACAAATTTCCTACCACCCAGCATTCCCCCAGGTCTCCCGATAAAAATGGTGCCTCACTTGTGTGGGAGGCCCAAGTACCGCGACAGGCAAGGGCCCACAACGTAGTGAGGCGACCTCAAAATGGCCTTTCACAAAACCACCTGGTTTTGCAAGGGGTCACCTGGGTTTTTGGCCCTGTGCTCGGCGGCCATCTAGGGAAACCTACCAAACCCACACATTTCTGAAAAGTAGACACCCGGGGCTTCCAGGGAGGTATGGCTTGCGTGGATCCCCCAACATTTCCTTACCCAGAATCCCCTGCAAACCTCACTTTTAGCTGAAAAAATCACTTTTTTCACACATTTTTGTGTGGGAAAGTGTGGCATCACTGGCCTCACACAAATTTCCTACCACCCAGCGTTCCCCCAGGTCTCCCGATAAAAATGGTGCCTCACTTGTGTGGGAGGCCCAAGTACCCGCGACAGGCAAGGGCCCACAACGTAGTGAGGCGACCTCAAAATGGCCTTTCACAAAACCACCTGGTTTTGCAAGGGGTCACCTGGGTCTTTGGCCCTGTGCTCGCGGCCATCTAGGGAAACCTACCAAACCCACACATTTCTGAAAAGTAGACACCCGGGGCTTCCAGGGAGGTATGGCTTGCGTGGATCCCCCAACGTTTCCTTACCCAGAATCCCTGCAAACCTCACTTTTAGCTGAAAAAATCACTTTTTCACACATTTTGTGTGGGAAAGTGTGGCATCACTGGCCTCACACAAATTTCCTACCACCCAGCGTTCCCCCAGGTCTCCCGATAAAATGGTGCCTCACTTGTGTGGGAGGCCCAAGTACCCGCGACAGGCAAGGGCCCACAACGTAGTGAGGCGACCTCAAAATGGCCTTTCACAAAACCACCTGGTTTTGCAAGGAGGTCACCTGGGTTTGGCCTGTGCTCGGCGGCCATCTAGGGAAACCTACCAAACCCACACATTTCTGAAAAGTAGACACCCGGGGCTTCCAGGGAGGTATGGCTTGCGTGGATCCCCAACGTTTCACTCCAGAATCCCTTGCAAACCTCAATTTTAGCTGAAAATCACTTTTTCACACATTTGTGTGTGGGAAAGTGGCATCACTGGCCTCACACAAATTTCCTACACCTAGCGTTCCTCAGGTCTCCCGATAAAATGGTGCCTCACTTGTGTGGGAGGCCCAAGTACCGCGACAGGCAAGGGCCCACAACGTAGTGAGGCTTGACCTCAAAATGGCCTTTCACAAAACCACCTGGTTTTGCAGAGTCACCTGGGTTTTTGGCCTGTGCTCGGCGGCCATCTAGGGAAAGCTACCAAACCCACACATTTCTGAAAAGTAGACACCTGGGGGCTTCAGGGAGGTATGGCTTGCGTGGATCCCCAACGTTTCCTTACCCAGAATCTCTGCAAACCTCACTTTTAGCTGAAAAATCACTTTTTTCACACATTTTGTGTGGGAAAGTGTGGCATCACTGGCCTCACACAAATTTCCTACCACCCAGCGTTCCCCAGGTCTCCCGATAAAAATGGTGCCTCACTTGTGTGGGAGGCCCAAGTACCCACGACAGGCAAGGGCCCAAAACATTTTTTGATAGGCAATGTTGATGTTGCCTCAAAACGTTTTGTGTCCTTGCCTGTCGCGGGTACTTGGGCCTCCCACACAAGTGAGGCACCATTTTTATCGGGAGACCTGGGAGAACGCTGGGTGGTAGGAAATTTGTGTGAGGCCAGTGATGCCACACTTTCCCACACAAAAATGTGTGAAAAAGTGATTTTTTCAGCTAAAATTGAGGTTTGCAAGGGATTCTGGGTAAGGAAACGTTGGGGGATCCACGCAAGCCATACCTCCCTGGAAGCCCCGGGTGTCTACTTTTCAGAAATGTGTGGGTTTGGTAGGTTTACCTAGATGGCCGCCGAGCACAGGGCCAAAACCCAGGTGACTCCCTTGCAAAACCAGGTGGTTTTGAGATAGGCAATTTTGAGGTCGCCTCACTACGTTGTGGGCCCTTGCCTGTCGCGGGTACTTGGGCCTCCCACACAAGTGAGGCACCATTTTTATCGGGAGACCTGGGGGAACGCTGGGTGGTAGGAAATTTGTGTGAGGCCAGTGATGCCACACTTTCCCACACACAAATGTGTGAAAAAGTGATTTTTTCAGCTAAAATTGAGGTTTGCAAGGGATTCTGGGTAAGGAAACGTTGGGGATCCACGCAAGCCATACCTCCCTGGAAGCCCCCGGGTGTCTACTTTTCAGAAATGTGTGGGTTTGGTAGGTTTCCTAGATGGCCGCCCGAGCACAGGGCCAAAAACCCAGGTGACCTCCTTGCAAAACCAGGTGGTTTTGTGAAAGGCCATTTTGAGGTTGCCTCACTACGTTGTGGGCCCTTGCCTGTCGCGGGTACTTGGGCCTCCCACACAAGTGAGGCACCATTTTTATCGGGAGACCTGGGGAACGCTGGGTGGTAGGAAATTTGTGTGAGGCCAGTGATGCCACACTTTCCCACACACAAATGTGTGAAAAAGTGATTTTTTCAGCTAAAATTGAGGTTTGCAAGGGATTCTGGGTAAGGAAACGTTGGGGGATCCATGCAAGCCATACCTCCCTGGAAGCCCCCGGGTGTCTACTTTTCAGAAATGTGTGGGTTTGGTAGGTTTCCCTAGATGGCCGCCGAGCACAGGGCCAAAACCCAGGTGACCCCTTGCAAAACCAGGTGGTTTTGTGAAAGGCCATTTTGAGGTTGCCTCACTACGTTGTGGGCCCTTGCCTGTCGCGGGTACTTGGGCCTCCCACACAAGTGAGGCACCATTTTTATCGGGAGACCTGGGGAACGCTGGGTGGTAGGAAATTTGTGTGAGGCCAGTGATGCCACACTTTCCCACACACAAATGTGTGAAAAAGTGATTTTTTCAGCTAAAATTGAGGTTTGCAAGGGATTCTGGGTAAGGAAACGTTGGGGGATCCACGCAAGCCATACCTCCCTGGAAGCCCCCGGGTGCCTACCTTTCAGAAATGTGTGGGTTTGGTACGTTTCCCTAGATGGCCGCCGAGCACAGGGCCAAAAACCCAGGTGACCCCCCTTGCAAAACCAGGTGGTTTTGTGAAAGGCCATTTTGAGGTTGCCTCACTACGTTGTGGGCCCTTGCCTGTCGCGGGTACTTGGGCCTCCCACACAAGTGAGGCGCCATTTTTATAGGGAGACCTGGGGAAACGCTGGGTGGTAGGAAATTTGTGTGAGGCCAGTGATGCCACACTTTCCCACACACAAATGTGTGAAAAAAGTGATTTTTTCAGCTAAAATTGAGGTTTGCAAGGGATTCTGGGTAAGGAAACGTTGGGGGATCCATGCAAGCCATACCTCCCTGGAAGCCCCCGGGTGTCTACTTTTCAGAAATGTGTGGGTTTGGTAGGTTTCCCTAGATGGCCGCCGAGCACAGGGCCAAAAACCCAGGTGACCCCCCTTGCAAAACCAGGTGGTTTTGAGATAGGCAATTTTGAGGTCGCCTCACTACGTTGTGGGCCCTTGCCTGTCGCGGGTACTTGGGCCTCCCACACAAGTGAGGCACCATTTTTATCGGGAGACCTGGGGAACGCTGGGTGGTAGGAAATTTGTGTGAGGCCAGTGATGCCACACTTTCCCACACACAAATGTGTGAAAAAAGTGATTTTTTCAGCTAAAATTGAGGTTTGCAGGGGATTCTGGGTAAGGAAACGTTCGGGGATCCACGCAAGCCATACCTCCCTGGAAGCCCCCGGGTGTCTACTTTTCAGAAATGTGTGTGTTTGCTAGGTTTCCCTAGGTGCCGGCAGAGGTAGGGTTCAAAAACTACAGCTAGGCACTTTGCCAAAAAAGGGTCATTTTTCACTGCGAAATTGAGGTGTGACCGCGTTGCGTTTTGCGCCGTTTCCTGTCGCAGGCACTAGGCCGACCCACACAAGTGAGGTACCATTTTTCTCGTAAGACTTTGGGGAACGCGGGTGGGTGGAAATTTGTGGATCCACGCAGATTCCAGAACTTTCCACCACAGAAATGTGGGGAAAATGTGGTTTTTTTGACAATTTTTTATGTTTGCAAGGGATTCTGGGTAACAGAACCTGGTGGGAGGCAGTCAAGTCACCCCATCCTGGATTCCCCTGGTTGTCTAGTTTTCAAAAATGTATAGGTTTGCTAAGTTTCCCTAGGTGCCGGCAGAGCTAAGGTTCAAAAACTACAGCTAGGCACTTTGCCAAAAAGGGTCATTTTTCACTGCGAAATTGAGGTGTGACCGCGTTGCGTTTGCGCCGTTTCCTGTCGCAGGCACTAGGCCGACCCACACAAGTGAGGTACCATTTTTCTCGTAAGACTTTGGGGAACGCGGGGTGGGTGGAAATTTGTGGATCCACGCAGATTCCAGAACTTTCCACCACAGAAATGTGGGGAAAATGTGGTTTTTTTGACAATTTTTTATGTTTGCAAGGGATTCTGGGTAACAGAACCTGGTGGGAGGCAGTCAAGTCACCCCATCCTGGATTCCCCTGGGTGTCTAGTTTTCAAAAATGTATAGGTTTGCTAGGTTTCCCTAGGTGCCGGCAGAGGTAGGGTTCAAAAACTACAGCTAGGCACTTTGCCAAAAAGGGTCATTTTTCACTGCGAAATTGAGGTGTGACCGCGTTGCGTTTTGCACCATTTCCTGTCGCAGGCACTAGGCCGACCCACACAAGTGAGGTACCATTTTTCTCGTAAGACTTTGGGGAACGCGGGTGGGTGGAAATTTGTGGATCCACGCAGATTCCAGAACTTTCCACCACAGAAATGTGTGGAAAATGTGTTTTTTGGACAATTTTTTATGTTTGCAAGGGATTCTGGGTAACAGAACCTGGTGGGAGGCAGTCAAGTCACCCCATCCTGGATTCCCTGGGTGTCTAGTTTTCAAAAATGTATAGGTTTGCTAGGTTTCCCTAGGTGCCGGCAGAGGTAGGGTTCAAAAACTACAGCAAGGCACTTTGCCAAAAAGGGTCATTTTTCACTGCGAAATTGAGGTGTGACCACGTTGCGTTTTGCGCCGTTTCCTGTCGCAGGCACTAGGCCGACCCACACAAGTGAGGTACCATTTTTCTCGTAAGACTTTGGGGAACGCGGGGTGGGTGGAAATTTGTGGATCCACGCAGATTCCAGAACTTTCCACCACAGAAATGTGGGGAAAATGTGTTTTTTGGACAATTTTTTATGTTTGCAAGGGATTCTGGGTAACAGAACCTGGTGGGAGGCAGTCAAGTCACCCCATCCTGGATTCCCCTGGGTGTCTAGTTTTCAAAAATGTATAGGTTTGCTAGGTTTCCCTAGGTGCCGGCAGAGCTAGGGTTCAAAAACTACAGCTAGGCACTTTGCCAAAAAAGGGTCATTTTTCACTGCGAAATTGAGGTGTGACCACGTTGCGTTTTGCTCCGTTTCCTGTCGCAGGCACTAGGCCGACCCACACAAGTGAGGTACCATTTTTCTCGTAAGACTTTGGGGAACGCGGGGTGGGTGGAAATTTGTGGATCCACGCAGATTCCAGAACTTTCCACCACAGGAATGTGGGGAAAATGTGTTTTTTTGGACAATTTTTATGTTTGCAAGGGATTCTGGGTAACAGAACCTGGTGGGAGGCAGTCAAGTCACCCCATCCTGGATTCCCCTGGGTGTCTAGTTTTCAAAAATGTATAGGTTTGCTAGGTTTCCCTAGGTGCCGGCAGAGCTAGGGTTCAAAAACTACAGCTAGGCACTTTGCCAAAAAGGGTCATTTTTCACTGCGAAATTGAGGTGTGACCACGTTGCGTTTTGCGCCGTTTCCTGTCGCAGGCACTAGGCCGACCCACACAAGTGAGGTACCATTTTCCTCATAAGACTTTGGGGACGCGGGGTGGGTGGAAATTTGTGGATCCACGCAGATTCCAGAACTTTCCACCACAGAAATGTGGGGAAAATGTGTTTTTTTGACGATTTTTTATGTTTGCAAGGGATTCTGGGTAACAGAACCTGGTGGGAGGCAGTCAAGTCACCCCATCCTGGATTCCCTGGGTGTCTAGTTGTCAAAAATGTATAGGTTTGCTAGGTTTCCCTAGGTGCCGGCAGAGGTAGGGTTCAAAAACTACAGCTAGGCACTTTGCCAAAAAAGGGTCATTTTTCACTGCGAAATTGAGGTGTGACCACGTTGCGTTTTGCGCCGTTTCCTGTCGCAGGCACTAGGCCGACCCACACAAGTGAGGTACCATTTTTCTCGTAAGACTTTGGGGAACGCGGGGTGGGTGGAAATTTGTGGATCCACGCAGATTCCAGAACTTTCCACCACAGAAATGTGGGGAAAATGTGGTTTTTTGACACTTTTTTATGTTTGCAAGGGATTCTGGGTAACAGAACCTGGTGGGAGGCAGTCAAGTCACCCCATCCTGGATTCCCCTGGATGTCTAGTTTTCAAAAATGTATAGGTTTGCTAAGTTTCCCTAGGTGCCGGCAGAGCTAGGGTTCAAAAACTACAGCTAGGCACTTTGCCAAAAGAGGGTCATTTTTCACTGCGAAATTGAGGTGTGACCGCGTTGCGTTTTGCGCCGTTTCCTGTTGCAGGCACTAGGCCGACCCACACAAGTGAGGTACCATTTTTCTCGTAAGACTTTGGGGAACGCGGGGTGGGTGGAAATTTGTGGATCCACGCAAATTCCAGAACTTTCCACCACAGAAATGTGGGAAAAATGTGTTTTTTTGGACACTTTTTTATGTTTGCAAGGGATTCTGGGTAACAGAACCTGGAGGGAGGCAGTCAAGTCACCCCATCCTGGATTCCCCTGGGTGTCTAGTTTTCAAAAATGTATAGGTTTGCTAGGTTTCCCTAGTTGCCGGCAGAGCTAGGGTTCAAAAACTACAGCTAGGCACTTTGCCAAAAAGGGTCATTTTTCACTGCGAAATTGAGGTGTGACCACGTTGCGTTTTGCGCCGTTTTCTGTCGCAGGCACTAGGCCGACCCACACAAGTGAGGTACCATTTTTCTCGTAGGACTTTGGGGAACGCGGGTGGGTGGAAATTTGTGGATCCACGCAGATTCCAGAACTTTCCACCACAGAAATGTGGGGAAAATGTGTTTTTTGGACAATTTTTTATGTTTGCAAGGGATTCTGGGTAACAGAACCTGGTGGGAGGCAATCAAGTCACCCCATCCTGGATTCCCCTAGGTGTCTAGTTTTAAAAAATGTATAGGTTTGCTAGGTTTCCCTAGGTGCCGGCAAAGCTAGGGTTCAAAAACTACAGCTAGGCACTTTGCCAAAAAGGGTCATTTTTCACTGCGAAATTGAGGTGTGACCACGTTGCGTTTTGCGCCGTTTCCTGTTGCAGGCACTAGGCCGACCCACACAAGTGAGGTACCATTTTTCTCGTAAGACTTTGGGGAACGCGGGGTGGGTGGAAATTTGTGGATCCACGCAGATTCCAGAACTTTCCACCACAGAAATGTGGGGAAAATGTGGTTTTTTGGATAATTTTTTATGTTTGCAAGGGATTCTGGGTAACAGAACCTGGTGGAAGGCAGTCAAGTCACCCCATCCTGGATTCCCTGGGTGTCTAGTTTTCAAAAATGTATAGGTTTGCTAGGTTTCCCTAGGTGCCGGCAGAGCTAGGGTTCAAAAACTACAGCTAGGCACTTTGCCAAAAAAGGGTCATTTTTCACTGCGAAATTGAGGTGTGACCACGTTGCATTTTGTGCCGTTTCCTGTTGCAGGCACTAGGCCGACCCACACAAGTGAGGTACCATTTTTCTCGTAAGACTTTGAGGGACGCGGGGTGGGTGGAAATTTGTGGATCCACGCAGATTCCAGAACTTTCCACCACAGAAATGTGGGGAAAATGTGTTTTTTTGACAATTTCTTATGTTTGCAAGGGATTCTGGGTAACAGAACCTGGTGGGAGGCAGTCAAGTCACCCCATCCTGGATTCCCCTGGGTGTCTAGTTTTCAAAAATGTATAGGTTTGCTAGGTTTCCCTAGGTGCCGGCAGAGCTACGGTTCAAAAACTACAGCTAGGCACTTTGCCAAAAAAGGGTCATTTTTCACTGCGAAATTGAGGTGTGACCACGTTGCGTTTTGCGCCGTTTCCTGTCGCAGGCACTAGGCCGACCCACACAAGTGAGGTACCATTTTTCTCGTAAGACTTTGGGGGACGCGGGGTGGGTGGAAATTTGTGGATCCACGCAGATTCCAGAACTTTCCACCACAGAAATGTGGGGAAAATGTGTTTTTTTTGACAATTTCTTATGTTTGCAAGGGATTCTGGGTAACAGAACCTGGTGGGAGGCAGTCAAGTCACCCCATCCTGGATTCCCCTGGGTGTCTAGTTTTCAAAAATGTATAGGTTTGCTAGGTTTCCCTAGGTGCCGGCAGAGCTACGGTTCAAAAACTACAGCTAGGCACTTTGCCAAAAAAGGGTCATTTTTCACTGCGAAATTGAGGTGTGACCACGTTGCGTTTTGCGCCGTTTCCTGTCGCAGGCACTAGGCCGACCCACACAAGTGAGGTACCATTTTTCTCGTAAGACTTTGGGGAACGCGGGGTGGGTGGAAATTTGTGGATCCACGCAGATTCCAGAACTTTCCACCACAGAAATGTGGGGAAAATGTGTTTTTTTGACAATTTCTTATGTTTGCAAGGGATTCTGGGTAACAGAACCTGGTGGGAGGCAGTCAAGTCACCCCATCCTGGATTCCCCTGGGTGTCTAGTTTTCAAAAATGTATAGGTTTGCTAGGTTTCCCTAGGTGCCGGCAGAGGTAGGGTTCAAAAACTACAGCTAGGCACTTTGCCAAAAAAGGGTCATTTTTCACTGCAAAATTGAGGTGTGACCGCGTTGCGTTTTGCGCCGTTTCCTGTCGCAGGCACTAGGCCGACCCACACAAGTGAGGTACCATTTTTCTCGTAAGACTTTGGGGAACGCGGGTGGGTAGAAATTTGTGGATCCACGCAGATTCCAGAACTTTCCACCACAGAAATGTGGGGAAAATGTGGTTTTTTGGACAATGTTTTATGTTTGCAAGGGATTCTGGGTAACAGAACCTGGTGGGAGGCAGTCAAGTCACCCCATCCTGGATTCCCTGGATGTCTAGTTTTCAAAAATGTATAGGTTTGCTAAGTTTCCCTAGGTGCCGGCAGAGCTAGGGTTCAAAAACTACAGCTAGGCACTTTGCCAAAAAAGGGTCATTTTTCACTGCGAAATTGAGGTGTGACCACGTTGCGTTTTGTGCCGTTTCCTGTCGCAGGCACTAGGCCGACCCACACAAGTGAGGTACCATTTTTCTCGTAAGACTTTGGGGAACGCGGGGTGGGTGTAAATTTGTGGATCCACGCAGATTCCAGAACTTTCCACCACAGAAATGTGGGGAAAATGTGTTTTTTTGGACAATTTTTTATGTTTGCAAGGGATTCTGGGTAACAGAACCTGGTGGGAGGCAGTCAAGTCACCCCATCCTGGATTCCCCTGGGTGTCTAGTTTTCAAAAATGTATAGGTTTGCTAGGTTTCCCTAGGTGCCGGCAGAGTTAGGGTTCAAAATCTACAGCTAGGCACTTTGCCAAAAAAGGGTCATTTTTCACTGCGAAATTGAGGTGTGACCACGTTGCGTTTTGTGCCGTTTCCTGTTGCAGGCACTAGGCCGACCCACACAAGTGAGGTACCATTTTTCTCGGAAGACTTTGGGGGACGCGGAGTGGGTGGAAATTTGTGGATCCACGCAGATTCCAGAACTTTCCACCACAGAAATGTGGGGAAAATGTGTTTTTTTTGACAATTTCTTATGTTTGCAAGGGATTCTGGGTAACAGAACCTGGTGGGAGGCAGTCAAGTCACCCCATCCTGGATTCCCCTGGGTGTCTAGTTTTCAAAAATGTATAGGTTTGCTAGGTTTCCCTAGGTGCCGGCAGAGCTACGGTTCAAAAACTACAGCTAGGCACTTTGCCAAAAAAGGGTCATTTTTCACTGCGAAATTGAGGTGTGACCACGTTGCGTTTTGCGCCGTTTCCTGTCGCAGGCACTAGGCTGACCCACACAAGTGAGGTACCATTTTTCTCGTAAGACATTGGGGAACGCGGGGTGGGTGGAAATTTGTGGATCCACGCAGATTCCAGAACTTTCCACCACAGAAATGTGGGGAAAATGTGTTTTTTTGACAATTTTTATGTTTGCAAGGGATTCTGGGTAACAGAACCTGGTGGGAGGCAGTCAAGTCACCCCATCCTGGATTCCCCTGGGTGTCTAGTTTTCAAAAATGTATAGGTTTGCTAGGTTTCCCTAGGTGCCGGCAGAGGTAGGGTTCAAAAACTACAGCTAGGCACTTTGCCAAAAAGGGTCATTTTTCACTGCGAAATTGAGGTGTGACCACGTTGCGTTTTGCGCCGTTTCCTGTCGCAGGCACTAGGCCGACCCACACAAGTGAGGTACCATTTTTCTCGTAAGACTTTGGGGAACGCGGGGTGGGTGGAAATTTGTGGATCCACGCAGATTCCAGAACTTTCCACCACAGAAATGTGGGGAAAATGTGGTTTTTTGACAATTTTTTATGTTTGCAAGGGATTCTGGGTAACAGAACCTGGTGGGAGGCAGTCAAGTCACCCCATCCTGGATTCCCCTGGATGTCTAGTTTTCAAAAATGTATAGGTTTGCTAGGTTTCCCTAGGTGCCGGCAGAGCTAGGGTTCAAAAACTACAGCTAGGCACTTTGCCAAAAAAGGGTCATTTTTCACTGCGAAATTGAGGTGTGACCACGTTGCATTTTGTGCCGTTTCCTGTTGCAGGCACTAGGCCGACCCACACAAGTGAGGTACCATTTTTCTCGTAAGACTTTGAGGGACGCGGGGTGGGTGGAAATTTGTGGATCCACGCAGATTCCAGAACTTTCCACCACAGAAATGTGGGGAAAATGTGTTTTTTTTGACAATTTCTTATGTTTGCAAGGGATTCTGGGTAACAGAACCTGGTGGGAGGCAGTCAAGTCACCCCATCCTGGATTCCCCTGGGTGTCTAGTTTTCAAAAATGTATAGGTTTGCTAGGTTTCCCTAGGTGCCGGCAGAGCTACGGTTCAAAAACTACAGCTAGGCACTTTGCCAAAAAAGGGTCATTTTTCACTGCGAAATTGAGGTGTGACCACGTTGCGTTTTGCGCCGTTTCCTGTCGCAGGCACTAGGCCGACCCACACAAGTGAGGTACCATTTTTCTCGTAAGACTTTGGGGGACGCGAGGTGGGTGGAAATTTGTGGATCCACGCAGATTCCAGAACTTTCCACCACAGAAATGTGGGGAAAATGTGTTTTTTTGACAATTTCTTATGTTTGCAAGGGATTCTGGGTAACAGAACCTGGTGGGAGGCAGTCAAGTCACCCCATCCTGGATTCCCCTGGGTGTCTAGTTTTCAAAAATGTATAGGTTTGCTAGGTTTCCCTAGGTGCCGGCAGAGCTACGGTTCAAAAACTACAGCTAGGCACTTTGCCAAAAAGGGTCATTTTTCACTGCGAAATTGAGGTGTGACCACGTTGCGTTTTGCGCCGTTTCCTGTCGCAGGCACTAGGCCGACCCACACAAGTGAGGTACCATTTTTCTCGTAAGACTTTGGGGAACGCGGGGTGGGTGGAAATTTGTGGATCCACGCAGATTCCAGAACTTTCCACCACAGAAATGTGGGGAAAATGTGTTTTTTGACAATTTCTTATGTTTGCAAGGGATTCTGGGTAACAGAACCTGGTGGGAGGCAGTCAAGTCACCCCATCCTGGATTCCCCTGGGTGTCTAGTTTTCAAAAATGTATAGGTTTGCTAGGTTTCCCTAGGTGCCGGCAGAGGTAGGGTTCAAAAACTACAGCTAGGCACTTTGCCAAAAAAGGGTCATTTTTCACTGCAAAATTGAGGTGTGACCGCGTTGCGTTTGCGCCGTTTCCTGTCGCAGGCACTAGGCCGACCCACACAAGTGAGGTACCATTTTTCTCGTAAGACTTTGGGGAACGCGGGGTGGGTAGAAATTTGTGGATCCACGCAGATTCCAGAACTTTCCACCACAGAAATGTGGGGAAAATGTGGTTTTTTTGGACAATGTTTTATGTTTGCAAGGGATTCTGGGTAACAGAACCTGGTGGGAGGCAGTCAAGTCACCCCATCCTGGATTCCCCTGGATGTCTAGTTTTCAAAAATGTATAGGTTTGCTAAGTTTCCCTAGGTGCCGGCAGAGCTAGGGTTCAAAAACTACAGCTAGGCACTTTGCCAAAAAAGGGTCATTTTTCACTGCGAAATTGAGGTGTGACCACGTTGCGTTTTGTGCCGTTTCCTGTCGCAGGCACTAGGCCGACCCACACAAGTGAGGTACCATTTTTCTCGTAAGACTTTGGGGAACGCGGGGTGGGTGTAAATTTGTGGATCCACGCAGATTCCAGAACTTTCCACCACAGAAATGTGGGGAAAATGTGTTTTTTGGACAATTTTTTATGTTTGCAAGGGATTCTGGGTAACAGAACCTGGTGGGAGGCAGTCAAGTCACCCCATCCTGGATTCCCCTGGGTGTCTAGTTTTCAAAAATGTATAGGTTTGCTAGGTTTCCCTAGGTGCCGGCAGAGCTAGGGTTCAAAAACTACAGCTAGGCACTTTGCCAAAAAAGGGTCATTTTTCACTGCGAAATTGAGGTGTGACCACGTTGCGTTTTGTGCCGTTTCCTGTTGCAGGCACTAGGCCGACCCACACAAGTGAGGTACCATTTTTCTCGGAAGACTTTGGGGGACGCGGAGTGGGTGGAAATTTGTGGATCCACGCAGATTCCAGAACTTTCCACCACAGAAATGTGGGGAAAATGTGTTTTTTTGACAATTTCTTATGTTTGCAAGGGATTCTGGGTAACAGAACCTGGTGGGAGGCAGTCAAGTCACCCCATCCTGGATTCCCCTGGGTGTCTAGTTTTCAAAAATGTATAGGTTTGCTAGGTTTCCCTAGGTGCCGGCAGAGCTACGGTTCAAAAACTACAGCTAGGCACTTTGCCAAAAAAGGGTCATTTTTCACTGCGAAATTGAGGTGTGACCACGTTGCGTTTTGCGCCGTTTCCTGTCGCAGGCACTAGGCTGACCCACACAAGTGAGGTACCATTTTTCTCGTAAGACATTGGGGAACGCGGGGTGGGTGGAAATTTGTGGATCCACGCAGATTCCAGAACTTTCCACCACAGAAATGTGGGGAAAATGTGTTTTTTTGACAATTTTTTATGTTTGCAAGGGATTCTGGGTAACAGAACCTGGTGGGAGGCAGTCAAGTCACCCCATCCTGGATTCCCCTGGGTGTCTAGTTTTCAAAAATGTATAGGTTTGCTAGGTTTCCCTAGGTGCCGGCAGAGGTAGGGTTCAAAAACTACAGCTAGGCACTTTGCCAAAAAAGGGTCATTTTTCACTGCGAAATTGAGGTGTGACCACGTTGCGTTTTGCGCCGTTTCCTGTCGCAGGCACTAGGCCGACCCACACAAGTGAGGTACCATTTTTCTCGTAAGACTTTGGGGAACGCGGGGTGGGTGGAAATTTGTGGATCCACGCAGATTCCAGAACTTTCCACCACAGAAATGTGGGGAAAATGTGGTTTTTTTGACAATTTTTTATGTTTGCAAGGGATTCTGGGTAACAGAACCTGGTGGGAGGCAGTCAAGTCACCCCATCCTGGATTCCCCTGGATGTCTAGTTTTCAAAAATGTATAGGTTTGCTAAGTTTCCCTAGGTGCCGGCAGAGCTAGGGTTCAAAAACTACAGCTAGGCACTTTGCCAAAAAGGGTCATTTTTCACTGCGAAATTGAGGTGTGACCGCGTTGCGTTTTGCGCCGTTTCCTGTCGCAGGCACTAGGCCGACCCACACAAGTGAGGTACCATTTTTCTCGTAAGACTTTGGGGAACGCGGGGTGGGTGGAAATTTGTGGATCCACGCAGATTCCAGAACTTTCCACCACAGAAATGTGGGGAAAATGTGGTTTGTTTGACAATTGTTTATGTTTGCAAGGGATTCTGGGTAACAGAACTTGGTGGGAGGCAGTCAAGTCACCCCATCCTGGATTCCCCTCGGTGTCTAGTTTTCAAAAATGTATAGGTTTGCTAGGTTTCCCTAGGTGCCGGCAGAGCTAGGGTTCAAAAACTACAGCTAGGCACTTTGCCAAAAAAGGGTCATTTTTCACTGCGAAATTGAGGTGTGACCACGTTGCGTTTTGCGCCGTTTCCTGTCGCAGGCACTAGGCCGACCCACACAAGTGAGGTAGCATTTTTCTCGTAAGACTTTGGGGAACGCGGGGTGGGTGGATATTTGTGGATCCACGCAGATTCCAGAACTTTCCACCACAGAAATGTGGGGAAAATGTGGTTTTTTTGACAATTTTTTATGTTTGCAAGGGATTCTGGGTAACAGAACCTGGTGGGAGGCAGTCAAGTCACCCCATCCTGGATTCCCCTGGGTGTCTAGTTTTCAAAAATGTATAAGTTTGCTAGGTTTCCCTAGGTGCCGGCAGAGCTAGGGTTCAAAAACTACACCTAGGCACTTTGCAAAAAAGGGTAATTTTTCATTGTGAAAATGTGGTACGTCCACGTTGCATTTTGAGCCATTTCCTGTTGTGGGCACAAGGGCTACCCACACAAGTGAGGTACCATTTTTATCGGGAGACTTAGGGTAACACAGAATTGTAGAGCAACTGTTATTACCTATTGACTTTCGATGCATTTCTGCCTTCCAAATGAAAGACAATGTGTAAAAAATAAGTCATTTTGAAAAATGACCTATAATTCTCATGCTAGTATGGGTACTCCCAATTTCGGAAATGTGCAAATATCTACTGTTTCTAAAATCTACATTTTGTTCCCATTTCAGAAATACATAGGTGTCTTTCATAACAATTTTTCCATGTATACATTTTCCCAAAATAATTGCTATATACCCGGTACTTAAAAAAAAATCATTGCAAGATGTTGCTCAATTATTGGCTCTGGGTTTGTCGGGTTCTTGGTGAACCTACAAGTCCTATATATCCCCACAACCAGAAAGGTCCAGCGGATATAACGGTATATTGCCTTCAAATAGCTGTCATAATTAGAAGAAGTTACAGGTGAAAACGTTGACACAAATGGCTGTTTTTTTCAACTAATTTTCAATTTTTCCTTTATTTAACTGTTAGTTTCTATAAGGAAAACTTTAAGGATCTACACAAATGACCCCTTGCTGAATTCAGAATTTTGTCTACTTTTCATAAATGTATGGCTTTCCAGGATCCATTATTGGTTTCATACCCATTTCTACCATTAACTGGAAGGAGGTTGAAAGCACAAAAAATAGCAAAAATAGGCTATGTCCCAGAAAAATGCCAAAACTGTGTAAAAAAGTTGGTTTTCTTACAAAAGTCTGCTTGTCCCTGAAAGCTGGGAAGATGGTGATTTCATCCCCACAACCTCTTTTTTGATGCCATTTGCAGGGAAAAATCAAGACGCTTTCATCTGTAGCCCTTTTTTTGCCTTTTTCCAAAAAAAAACAAAATTTAGCTGTATTTTGACTAATTTCTGGGTCCCCTCCAGGGGAATCCACAAACCCTGGGTACCTTTACAATCCCCATGATGTTAGAAAAAAAGGACGCAAATTTGGCATGGATACCTTATGTGGTCAAAAAGTTACAGGGGCCTAAGCGCGCACTACCCCAAATAGCCAAAAAAAAGCTTAGCACAGGAGGGGAAAAGGCCTAGCAGCGAAGGGGTTAAAAAAAAATCTTTTTTATTAAAACAACAACTTGCCACTCATGGTGGTAGCCGAGCGAGTCCCCCATACAATGATGACTCGTAAACATGTCTCATATATTAGTTAACTACCCTCAGATCACCCCTCCCCCAGTCCCTCCTCCCAATCATACAGCTATATTGTTTCTTGATCATGTCAAATTCTATCAACCGGTCTACACAGCATCCCTCGATATTCGTTCCATTTCCCCCAGATCTTAGTCCATTTTTGCGGGCAGCCCCAACTTTCATAGACCACCCTTTCCGCAATCATACACCAGTCCATATCAGACTTCCATTTGTTCAAAGTCGGGGCAGTCTCTGCTCTCCACCTTTGCGCAATATTACGCTTTGCAACCATGAATCCCAATGTTACCCATAATCGTTCGCTATTGATAAGGTCTCCCCAAATATTTAACAAACACCATCTCGGTGATTTAACCTCTTCCACCTTATAAACCTCCCTCATGTTCCTCAATATTGCTGTCCAGTACTCCTGAAGTGGTGTGCATTCCCACAGTAGGTGGAAGAAAGTACCCTCCCGTCCACATCCCCTGGTACAGAGTGGTGAGGTCAGCACTCCCATTTTCACCTGGGTAGTACACGCGTAGTAGGCACTATGTAGAATTTTGAGCTGCACTAACCTAAAACGTAGGCATATGGCCATCTCCCTGGGAGAGGCTGTGGCCTCCAACCAGTCTCCGTCTTCCAGGGTGCCCAGGTCCCCCTCCCATCGGGCTATCATTGTCGACAACGGGTCCGGGGTGTTGTTTATAACTTTACGGTACAGCAGGGAAGTCGCTTTTTTGTCTAAATAGTTATTGAATAGTCTGTGCTCTAGTGGAGAATTTCGGGCAACACTGTCCCCTTAGGTATTGCTGCTCTCAATGCGTGAGTAACATGGAGATACCTAAAAGTTTACGACTGTGACAACTGGTACTCCTTCTGCAGAGCCGAGAAGGTTTTAATGCCAGCTCCCTCTCACACATCAAAAAACCCTGAAGATCCCAATCATATCCCATTTATCAAAGCTTGAGCGTTGCGCCATCAAGCCCAGCCGTCCAGAATCCCACAAGTTGGTCATTAAAGTGATTCTGTTATGCCAACCCAGTGCCCTCGTTCCCTCCCTCCAGATTCTAAGTGTAGTTGAGGTCGGTGTGTGGAAGGCATCGGCGGCCCTCCCCCCATAAATCGCCCTAAGAGGGCCACCTGGCTGCATATTATGACGGTCTATCCTGTATGCAGGCTCAGCCAGGGATTTATGTACCCATTGGTTGATCACTGTGAGCTGGGCCGCCCAGTAGTAACTCCAGAGGGAGGGGAGTGCTATCCCACCATTTTACCATCCCCTGGTCAACTTCACTAGGGAGATCCGCGACGCACCCCCATCCCACTATAACTGTCTCACTGCAGCTTCTATATGTTGGAAATAGGAGGGGGGCACAGCATAGGGTGTGTTATGAAGTACATACAAGAATCTAGGCAATGCCATCATTTTGAAGAGCGCCGGTCTACCCAGGAGAGATAATGGCACTGAACGCCAGTGCAGAATGTCAATTTTCAGGCGGTCTAGTGGGGGGCACCAGATTTTGGTCGTAGAAGCTTGTAGGATCTCTAGTAATATATATCCCTAAGTACCGGAACCCGTTTGTATCCACACGTATCTGGCAATGTTTGGGGAGGCTGGGTGGGTTTCCCGCCAGGACGTATATCACCGATTTCTCCCAATTGATTGTATAATCCGAGTACTTACGGAATAGGTCGAATACATGCAGCATTCTGTAAATCGTAACCTTAGGGTTCGCCACATACATTAGGATATCGTTAGCGTAAAGGGAAATGTTATCCTCCCATTCTGGCATCCACTGTAGTCCCTGGATCATGTGATCCCCCCGGATCCACACCACCAAAGACTCCAGTACCAATGCAAAGAGCAGGGGGGATAGAGGGCATCCCTGCCGTATTCCCCTCCGCAATGTAAAGACCCTGGACACACTCCCATTCACCGAGACCTGTGCTAAGGGCTCTGAGTACAAAAGTTTGACCTATTTAAAAAAATGTGTCCCAAGATCCAGTCTTTCCAGTACTGCGTATAGAAATGGCCACTCCACCGTGTCGAACGTCATGCGGGCATCTAAGGATACCACCAGCGCTTCTTCCCTGATAGTCGCAGCTCTACCTATTACCCCGTGCAGCCTTCTAAGATTTAGCGCCATGTTTCGTCCTGGCATAAAGCCGGACTGATCAGGGTGGGCCAGAGATTGCATCACCGGGTTCAGGCGGGTTGCCAACAATTTGGCCAGGATCTTAACTTCTGCGTTCAAAAGGGAGATAGGTCTATAGGAAGCACACTCCCTAGGTGATTCACCCACCTTCTGAATCACCATGATGTTAGCTATTCTTTGGTCTCTTGGAAGCCTCCCCTTGTTACAGCTTTCATTAAACATATGTTGTAGTAGGGGTGCTAGTTTAGTTGTCGTTAATTTGTACAACTCGATTGGCAGGCCATTGGGGCCACCAGCATTGCCTGATCTAAGGTCTCTAATCGACTGGGCGATCTCTGTTTCTGTCAGGTCTTGTTCCAGGAGGTCCTCATCTCCGAAGTCAAGGCGGGGTAGCTGGAGTGTGGCCCGCAGTTCCTGCGAGTCTGCTATTGAAGTGGAGAAAGTCGGAGTGTAAAGGTGCTCATAATAGTCCGCTAACGCGTCAGCTATTCGCCCCCCCAGACTATGACTCCATCACCTCTCTTAAACTCATGTACCATCTTGAAGCCACAGTCTTTTTATCTAGCCATGCCAGCAGTTTGCCTGCTCCGTCCCCCACCTCATAAAGGTTATGCTGCATCGCCCGATATCTGGCTTTCGCTGTGTAATCAGCCACCTCTCTAAACTCAGCCCTTTTGAGCGCCAGACAATTTCTCACTTTGGCGTCATTGTCAGTGATCTGGAGGGTCTCCAATTCCCTGAGGACCCGTTCCAGCTTATCTAGCTATAAGCGCTTACGCTTTTTTCACCCACCATTAATGAGATGCCCTGTCCTCTGACCACTGCCTTATACGCCAGAGGGTACATGCTGAGTCCACTGTTCCCGTATTTTCTGTAATATACAGGTTTGTGGCCTCTTGGATTTTGGATCTAAAGAGGGGGATTTGAAAATATCAGGGACTTATCCTACCCATGCGCGACCGACGTGGTTCATCTAACTCATAATAGACACAGACTGAGGAATGGTCTGAGATTCCACGGGCCAGGTGTTGGGCGTCCAAAAAATGGGGCGCATGGTAGGCCAGGGTGAAGAGGTAATCTATACGTGACAAACTGCTGTGCACCCCCGAGAGATATGACAACATACAATGTTAAAGGGGCAAGAGAGGTATACACGACTCAGGATAGGAAGTGTCCAATGGAAAAAAAAAAATAAGCGGTCACTGGGTTGGGAAGGAGTATGATCTCTAAAGTGCCAAGGAACAGCTATAATTAGCTTTTTAAGTAAATCGGGTGACTGATTTGGGCAACGATAGAAGCATCACACACTCTCAAGATAATAAAATTGACCAATACATATGGAGCAGACAAGTAATCAATAAAGCAGAATGGGCAGCAGTTGCAGACTGCACTGTCCAAACTCTTCAATGGGCAAATCTTTAAAGTGACACAAAGTTCCAGATCAGTTCTAGAAAATAAAATTGACACTCTCTCCCTCAAAGTCAAACTGCTCAGAGCTGACCTGTCTAAGGTGGCGATAGAGCATAGGAGATGGAAATAACAGTGGAACAGCTCCAAACAGAGATAAAGCTCCCAAATGCATTACAAAACAATCTGGAGGAGGCCGGGAAGATCACAAAGAAAGTCCCAGATTTCTGGGATTCCTGTTGCAAGTGGAAGGCCCATCTGGAGAGCTGTTTGTGGAGAAGTGGATCTGGAGGTTGTGAGAAATTGGGTTATTGTTTGGGGGTGTGAATTTGTACTCAAGCAGCAACCACAATTCTTGTCAGGGTGAAACACAAGCAAACACAAATTAACCTGTGCTTAACCCTCTGGTAGATTGGCACAAAAGCAGTCAGGCTTAACTTAGAGGCAATGTGTAAAGTATTTATGCATCACATACAAAGTAATAAAATGAAAACACAGCAAAAAAAAAATCCCACACTAATATGAAATAATAGAGAAAAATGTAATAAATAATTTGACACCAAAATGACAAACATCCAATCAGTATAACCGGATATATGCAATCTTAAAGGTTTAGGTAAAAAATAGTGCTTAGCAGCACAAAGTGCCAACTGTGGTAATCAGGTTGTGATGGACCGGGATAAAGTTACAAGTTGAGACCCACCAAGATGGGGCACGAGCCATATACAGGAACCAGGTTATTCCAGATGAAAAATGTATCTTAAATCCTGTTTGCAGAGTGTTGCGCCACACAGTGGTCCTCATCAAGGATACATTGTGCAGCGGTGGTTCAGATGAGCTGCGAGGGTTGCGATGAGGGCTTGCATCAAGAATGTGTGGCGGTGCATCGGTGCTGATGAGGAGCTGTGAGGTCCGCATCAAGGATGCGTCAGGCAGCAGTGGTTCTGATTAGCTGTGAGAGTCGCAATGCGGGCTTGCATCGTGGCTGTGTCAGTTCCAATGAGGCACTGTGAAGAGCTGCATCGGGTTTTTTAGAAACCACAGCTGGGCTGGCAGAGCACCTTTAGCCCCACTTCCAAGGGTCCAGGACTGGAGGGGCATCACTTGGGGAGTTAAGATTCACAGCAGGCAGAGTCCAGGTGCAGGGGTGGAGATGGTTGGAGCCTTTTCTGTCCCCGAGGCTCTGATCAGGAGGCCAGCCAGCTAGCCCTTGGAGTCACTCTGGTGATCCTGGGTTCAAGATGCAGGTCCGGTCCTTTTCAATCAGGCAGCAGAGTAGCAGAGTGGGAGGGCTGGCCTTCTTGCAGCAGAGCAGGACACCAGTCCTTCTTCTGTGTCTTCCACAGGTACAGAAGTGCACTGAATAGTTGGGTCTTCGAGTCCCTGGTATACCTGGTGCCCACTTTGAAATCCGAGATGCTTCTACAGCCCTCCCCCTAAGAGGTATCTGGAACTTCCTTCCTCCATGCCCTGGTCCCAGCTTGTCTGGGGGCACAAAAGACTAGTGTGAACCTCATTGTGAGCGTACTGAGGCAGAGTCTTAATGATGGGCAAGTGTGGTAGGAGACTGCTCCTCCCCCCACCCTGACAACATCTACTCCCCCTTTGTCTCACTGTCTGGGAGTAATACACAAAGACCAACTGCCAGCTACACCTAGTCATGTGACCCAAGGTACATGTTGCAGGCACTAAATGGTTGGGACAAGAAAATGCCAACTTTCTAAAAGTGCCATTTTCAGAATTGTGGCTTAAAACCCTACTTTACCATTAAAAAGGGTTTTAAATTACATTTCTTTAGACACCAAACTCGAGTTCCCTACTTACTCCACACTGAAAGTTATCACTTATTAAATTTAATAAGGTAACCCAATGCTATTCTATGGGAGAGGTAGGCCTTGCACTATTGAAAAAGTAATTAAGGAGTTTTTCACTACTAGGGCATGCAAAAGTTAAAGGTACAAGGCCTATCCTATGGGTGAAATATTTATCAAAAAGGAAGGTTTAGGCCTGTCAAGAGGTTTATTTTGCCTTGTCAAAATGGCAGTTCAAACTGCACACACAGGCTGCAATAGCAGGCCTGAGACATGTTTAAAGAGCTAATTAAGTGGGTGCACAATCAGTGATGCAAGCCCTTTAGTATCATGTATTTTACCGGCCCTAGGTACATGTAGTACCACTTTACTAGGGAGTTACAAGTGAATGAAAGTTGCGAATGTTGCCATGTTTTAGGGAGAGAGCACAAGTACTTTAGCACTGGTTAGCAGTGGTAAAATGTGCAGAGTCCTAAGGCCAACTAAAACAAAGTCAGCAAATACAGGAGGTTTGAAGGCAAAAAGTTTGGGATAACCATGCCAAGGATGCAAGGTCCAACAGAGGTCCTTAATCCAGAGGGACTATCACCGAGTTCTCAGTGTGGAGAAGGAACATAGAGTACTCTGCCATCCACCCCCACCTACCTACAGTGTCACATACGGCCATCAAAGCAAGGTTTATAGTCTTGCAACACAGACGATAATTGGAGTCTCATTACAAAACCCAAATAATAAGGCTTTTTTACAGACTACAAGCAAAAGGTATCAAAACTCAGATAACCATTTGAAGTAGTGAAACATAGCTACAAGACTTGAATCTGAATTGCTTGTAACTATACGCAACTGAGATTTGAATTGGATTAGGTATGGAACCAGCACGAACCAGAAGAGGGAAACTGAGGATTTAGATTGGCACTAAAAAAGGTATACTAGAAAATTAGGGAGATTGATCTGACTAAGTTTGCAGCAAAGTCCTCCTAAAATTGTAGTTAGGGATTGAACACTGAAGATGCATCAATATTAGGTTCACCGGATTGCACAACCTGCAACCTACACAGAGACGAGCAAGACAAACAACCACCTCCTCCACCTATGTTGGGACCAAGCAGGGCTGATGTTGGCTTCAAAGAGCCTTGAGAATGCTGGTTACAATATTTTCATTGGTTAAATGTTTGTGGACATTCATGCATGTAGAAGGGAAGGGGACAAGAATCAACATTGTTTGCACCCGCATACTATACCACCTTCATAGGAGTCGGGCGGGTAGACTTGGAAGAGATACATGCTACATAAAAATATTTAGGCAGCATTCACACATGCAGTCACCTGAGGAAACTGTACCTGTTGTTAATTTTGACTTAGTGTTTACTAAGGGTATCAATTGGCACATGCTTGCAGAGAGTCCCTTCTGAATACTGAATACCAATCTATAAAGCACTGTTGGTGGAGAACCTATGACAAATTAGATGGACAGAGTCAGTCAGAGCTCCTGCCCTACATAATCACTGGCTGCAGCGCGGACACGCATGCAGTGTGAGGCAGCTTCACACCGTTAAATATTGCTGGAAGTGCACCCTATGTTTTTAAAATGTGCTAATTTTCCCCTTAGAAATACCAGATTTTTTCTTTTAAATTGCCGTTGTGCTCTGTTTGTTTCCAGTCAGGACTGCACTTCTCATTGATTGAGGGGGAACATATGGCAAATTAGGTGGACAGAGTTAGTCAGAGCTCCTGCCCTATACAACACTGGCTGCAGCGCGGATGCACGCAGCGGGTGCACCGCTGGCGCTGGAAAGGCAAGCCCATCTGTGCCCGTCCGCACCGGTCCAGGCCCAGAATCCAGCCACTATGCCCGTAAGCTGGTCTATACGTCTGATGATCTTAGAAATCTCTTTTCAGGAAGCTATCAACCTGACCCTTCCGTATTGTCTAAACTACGTAAACTGGGCATACTTAATCAGACTTACCGGTGATCCCATTGTCAAATCAGATTCCAATTACCAACACCTCTGTTGATAACAAGTCTACCCTTGTGCCCGCTATTAAATCCACTCCTCTGCCGAGCAATCAGAACACTGATCTCATTTTGATAAAATTAAATTTCCCTACCTCCCCCTGCTATTTGTCCTCATGCATAGACCTCCGGGCCATATGCAGCAACTCCCTCAACTTTTGGCAGATTCATTAGCTTCCTTGACTATTGGTTATGTGAAAATCCTTTTCCTCTGAGAGTTAAACTATTGGGTGAATGAGGCTTTTAGCAGCCAAACATCCATAGATATTACTGACACGTTAAATAGTCTTAACTTGGATCAACATGTGTTTGAACCCACACATATTGAAGGCCATACTTTAGACCAGGTTTGGTCTACTAATCTCAGATCAACGCCATCGCCTCCACCTGTTTCAACTCCCTCTGCGTCGTCCGCAAGACCATCAAGTGGATCGCCCGCGAAGCCAGAAAGACCGTCACCCACGCACTCATTACCAGCAGACTGGACTACGGAAATGCCCTCTACGCGGGAATCAACAGATCCCTGCTACAGAAACTCCAGACCATCCAGAACACTGCAGCCAGACTCGTCCTTGGTACCCCATGACATGAGCACATGACCCAACACCTGCAAGACCTCCACTGGCTCCCCGTCAAGAAGAGAGTAACTTTCAAACTACTCACCCACGCCTACAAATCCCTCCACAACATCAGACCCAAATACCTCAACGAAAGAATCTCTTTCTACGCACCCAAAAGAAACCTCCGCTGACCTCGCCCTAGCAACGACCCTGGCATCCGCAGAACCAGAGCTGGGGGAAGAGCCTTCTCGTACGTCGCCGCCAAAGCCTAGAACGAACTCCCAGTCAACACCAGATGCTCCCCCACCGTGCACACCTTCTGGAAGGGCCTCAAGACCTGGCTTTTCAGCTGACCCGGAGCTGCACCCTCCCCCCAGCGCCTTGAGACCCTCACGGGTGAGTAGCACGCTTTAAAAGCCCCTGAATGATTGATTGAACTATTTCCAACCTTACTCTCTTCCCTTGCATTTGGTCAGACTATCATCCTATTCAGTTAATGGACTGGCTAACAGTAGCCAGCAAGATCCATGCCCCTCTTCGGAAAACTAAAACAATAAGATGCTATGAAGCATCTAAATGGTTCTCTGATGAGTTAAAGTCTGCAAAACTTGTACTGCCGTAAGCAGAATGCAAATGGCGAAACTCCTATCTGCCTGAAAATAGGGAAGTATTTCCCCAATGCTTAAAAGGGTACACAAAATGTATTATGAAGGCAAAATCCACTTTTTTTCACATTGAATTTTAAACTCTGAAAACAAAACTAATGTAATCTTTGACACTCTTAGAGAACTATCCAATCCGTACAGAGTAACTCTACAGGTGGCCCCTTCTCAAACGCTATGTAATGTCTTGAAAACATTTTTTGTTGACAAAATAAAGGTGATAAAAGACAGTATTACCCCAGCTCATTAACCAGTGCAACTTCATTAGAAGACAGCAACCCCATGGTACTATTGGATTTCCCGGACATTAGTAAAGATCGCCTCATTGATTTGATGGCCAAAGTTAAATCGGGCTCTCCGAATGATATTTGTCACCCACGGATTCAAAAACTATCTTTTTTTGCTTTCCCAAGATGGCTATCTCTCTTCTCAATCAATCTCTTAGTCAAGGTAAGGTCCCACACTCCTCTAAGGAGGCTGTTGTGCTCCCTCTTCTAAAAAAAAGCCTGGGGAGGACCTTACTATCCTAAAAATTACAGACCGGTCTCATTACTCCTTTACTTGGCAAAATTATTGGAGACTCATGTTGCTCAGCATCTATGCTCATTTTTGGAAGAGTCTTATTGTCTCGACCCATATCAGTCTGGCTTTTGCCTAGCTCACTCACTGGAAACTGTCATTCTTGCTGTTATGGACACCATGAGGAAAGAAGCGGACAGAGGCATCACACAGGCACTGGTCCTATTAGATTTATCAACAGCCTTTGACATGGTTGATCATAATAATCTGATAAACTGTGTCAGGACCACAGGTCTGCAAGGTACTGCCCTTGACTGGATGGAATCCTTTCTTAGGGACCGTTCTCAATCAGTCCATCTTTTTCCCTTCTGCTCACCTAGGGTCCATTTGAATGGTGGAGTGCCTCAGGGGTCTTCTTTATCCCCTCATTTTTTCAATCTTTATATTCGTCCACTGATATATTCTCCCCAGCAGTGGAAGGTGAAAATATACAACTACATTGATTATATGCAGTTGATTTTCACCATTGACAATACCACGGAATCCAAGGAGTTTTTCCAAGACACTATGTTCTATATTCGGGACTGGATGAACAGCCATCTGTTGAAGTTAAACTCCGACAAAATGGAGATTGTTGTCACTAAGAATAAACTCATTCAATGGAACCCTCTTCCTGGCCTTCTGAGATGGGGTCCCCCCTATGCCCAAGAAAGTGGTGAAAAGCCTTGGGATCCTAATTGATGAGGATATCCCTATGAAATCCCAGATAGGAGCAGTGACTTCCTCATGCTTTCTCCAGCTTTGGAGAATAAGGAATACAAAGAGATACTTCACTTTCAAAGCTATCATCCAAATGTTTATTGCCTTAGTGATGTCCCAGATAGATTATGCTAATGCTCTCGATCTAGGACTCCCAATTGGGCTAAACTATAAGCAGCAAATAGCACAAAACCAGGCAGCATGGCTGGTCTTTCGTCAACCTGGACATTGCCACACTAAGCCCTTGATGGAAAGGTTAGATTGGCTCCCTGTAGCCCAGAGAACTATTTTCAAAACAGCCTGTATTGTTTTCAAATCTCTTCACGACAAAAGTCCGGCTTTATTGTCCCTTAGAATTGAGCGCTACACCCCTAATCCTAACCTTAGATCAGCTCACCTGAACATATTAACTGTTTCAAGAAGCAGAAGGAAGAGGCTGGGTGAGGCAAGGTTTTCAGCAATTGTTCCCCATTTTTGGAACCCTCTTCCCCTGATATTAGATATACAGCCAACTATGTGGGGTTCAGGAAACACTTAAAAACTTGTCTGTTTAGACAAGCTTACAGCTAATGTTTATTGCTAGTAGTGGCCTCCATTACCTTAGCGCCAAGAGACATTTTTGGTGGACCTGCACTCAATAAGTATCTTATCACATAACATAACTGTTAATTTATTAATGTATCGGATTTCATATTCTTTAGTTAGATAGTAAAGTAGCATTAGATCCACAATATCAAAGAAAGGGGGACTAGGTATTTCAGGGAGGGAAGTCGTTGAGATCATTGGCCTGGACCTTAGTTGTGGACACAATACCCAAGTTTTTGCTTCAGCATTTTGCCCGCGAGGATGCAGCTGTGAATAAAGCAGTGGTTAAAAAGCAGCAGGTTGAATGCAGTGAACAATATTGCAAAATATTTCAAACCATGCTCGATGGATGCTCGGTTTGGAGTAGTACTAATACCCTAAGGAATGGAGGGTAGGCTGCAGAACGCAGACAGGACCCACAAAAGAGGGATAGGAAGTCATATTTAAATATTTTCCTAGAACATGAGAGGGCTTATCAGTTATACCAAGGGGCATAGATTAATAATGTACCTTAAACAGTGAGGGATCATCATTGTGCTGCTACAGGAAGCACAAAAATGGAGGGGGGGTCATACCTACTCTGCAACTTACTAACATATATCCAAGAAATAACAACGCAGGTGGCTCCAGGGGGACCATTTCAGCACCAATACACTAAGGTGCATCTGGATGAGAAATAAGCCCCAAACTATGGCGTACTAGATGAGGAAGGAGAACATGTGTGTCCCAAATGTAGAAGATAGAATTTGTTCCGGAAAGCATTGGAGGATGCCATTCCATTTATCAATTTCCCTATGCTCTGTGCGGGAAACATGAACTGTATATTTGATGGGGTCCATGGTAGGCATCCCTCAAAAACAATCCAGAGTAAACATCAGCAAGTCATGCATACAGTTACAGATAACACAATACTGAGCTGGTGTACCATGGCAAGATGGAAGTGAAGAGGGCGCATAATGCACATAGTCTAAGGCAGAGTTTCCTAAACTATGGGTTGGAACCTACTAGCGGATTACGAGCAGATTTTTGGTGGATCATGAATGTCATGGTCTAGATCTAAGCAATACTTAAAATGGTCAGCTCAGTTTGTGCATCACTGCAAATGTGCTGAACAATGTCCCTAAGCCCAGTTTTAAAACAAACCCTTGGAAGTATTCCCAAGCAAGACTCTGGGTTAACCTTCCAGTATTTATTGCTGCTGTTTTTTACTTACAAAAACCATTTCAACATAGAAAGTGACCACTATACATGATCCTACACAATCATACTACTTGTGTATGACTTTCACACATAAATTGATAAACATGGATGTGGCCTAATGGCCAGAGCTGCCGACTTTGGTTCAGCAGAACCAGCTTTGAGTCCTGGTGTTGACTCAAAATCCTTTGACTCTTAGCAAATCACACAATCTACCGTGCTTATAATAAAATGATTCTGACCTTGTGTAATGTAATCTGGTGCGCATGTAAAGTGCTCTTGTGCCCTTGGCCCGTGTTCCTGCTATATAAGACTGCAAAATATATATATATATTTGGAGTCCAAAATGTACCACTGGGCTCAGTTTGTGGATATGAGGCCTTATCCCACACTATACTACAAGAAAGGGGTTTCTCAAATTTGCTAAATTCACTGGTATCAACACCACGCTTTTTCAGAAACAACCACTCTGAAAAGTGTTCCAGTTCCAGACTCAATTTCTTGGCCACAGTTCGATATCAAAGGGCGTGTCAAGATTGTAACGTTTACAAACCATTGCTATTATGACATTACAAAAATCGCCCCTGCCTCATTAAAGCTAGATAGGTCGTGAAAATTTGATGTTCTAAAAATTGGATGATGGTTCTAAAATGTTCAGGAAGTGCTGGTTTAAGGTATCTCTCATCTGGGTCGGTGGGAGCAGATTCCACTCCTTGTGCTGGCCAGTGTGGGTGCAGCATACCTGGGCTGGTTGAAAGAGGCATCATGCGCTCGAGAATGTATATGATCTTTAATGTATATGTGTGTTTGATATATTGAAACAACTCAGTAATGTTACGAACGGCAGTTTGCATGTGTTGTAAAAGTACAATGCAGTAACGCTGGTGATGAAATGGAAGGAATGAGTCACTAATGTGCCTCGGTTACCTAGGCAATGGATAAGCTGTCTTTTTCCTCTAACTGACTACAGTACATGACATCATTCCATCGCTGTATATGATTTACCCTTCATGTCTCATATCAGACTGCCTTCACTGCCACTGCCATTGGTATATCTGTGTTTCACGCTTCTGCTTATGATGCATCCCTATGTTTTATACTCATAACCACTGCAGGGTGTTTCCGTAGAATTATGGATTTACAGCCGTTGCTAAATAAACTACCATCTGCAGCATAATTTACAGATTTGGGTCCAAAAATTCGTTTCTAGCTCAAATTGATCAAAAGTTACTAAACATGTGCAAGGTGTGGTGCCACACAATTGCAGACCCTTTGCTGTATTCATTTGTTAAACTAACACTAAAGAGGTCTAACCTTTACTCAGGCAATACTAATGTATGTTAATATGACAACAGAATAAAAATAATTCTGTTATAGATTGTGCTGCTGTATTCCACATGATTTGCCTTTTGCTGCTGCATAATTTAATCAACACTGTTGCATGATTGGGTTCTCTATTGCTGCATAATTCTAATGGTCCTTTATATAGTAAGTGGCACATGCACAGCACATAACAAACTATCAAGTCCATTGTTACGATTATTAAACTGTCATTCATCCTACCGTATGCCACCATACCAGATGTATATGATGCGGTCATGTTCTTGGCCATATGTACAAGCCGTTACTAGTTCATGTGTGGTGGGTGTTCATGGGTACGCGTCTTGGTCACAAACATGATACGCCTATCGTTTGATTTGTTTCAGGAGCTCTTAATATCTTCTCTCTAGGTAAGTCGCGGAGAGTGAGAATAGTACTGAAGTTTTGTTCCCAGCTCCATATCCTTTGCCTTTCACGATGAAAGCTACAAATTGCAGGTGAAGGTGTGTAGTCATTGTATTGGATCTGTGAGCATGGTTAAATTGATGAGGTTCCTGGGTTGGTCTTCAGTTCTTTGTTGATGGATTGCTTGTTAAACTGTACCAAACAGAAATCATTTACACACACTTCTTTCAGGCAGTATTTCTCAATCAGGTGTTCTTTCCAAAGTGGGGTGGCCTATACCCATCATTTCATCTTGTTAGACTTAATACATTGTGCAAAAGATCTAGAAGAGTGGGAAGAAAATCCCTTTTAATACCAAGTTCTATGAGCTAGACAATGCTCCTTTTCATAACAATGTACATGACATAGCTAGCCATTGTTACAGGCGTAAACCAGTCTAGCAGGAAGCACAGAGCACTATCTTCAAGTGCAGTGGCAACCATGACAGTTGTCACACGCCTCAGTATGGGTGTGGTCTCAGTGGCTTCATACTATATGACCCTATATTGCTTACAATGAGAAATACTACTGGATCGTTTGATTTCTCGTTGCCTTCCACAGTGATCAAGCGTTGACCAATACATGGCATCATAGAAATACTGAGGCATTAGTCACTGGTCTGAGCGCGCCAATTGATAATGCCTCACACTTATTCTTTATATCATACCCTATCCTTTGCACTTGTTCGGTGTGAAACCAGAGACAAGACTACATGGTGCCCATAGATCTGTGGGTGAAATGACCAGAGCTTGTCAGGATGTTTGTGTTAATGTATACATTTTCCTCAAAAGTGGAAAAGTTATATTTGTGCTGTAGTCCTCTTCTCTAAAAATACAAATTGTATTTTGTTAACAGTTGATCAGCAGGGAGGCATGAACTACAGAAAAAGTAGTTTCTTGAGATTCACCAGTCTTGGGTGGTTCACTATGCCAAGGGGAGTTTCTAATAGATAGCCACCCCCCCACACTTCCCCCACCCCTAACCCCCCCCAAACATTGGAAAAGCAGACCTAGCCTGGTCTGTGAGTGATGAGCGGCGGTGCCTCTTCCAAACTAGTGGCCTATTGTGCAAACATAAATAAAAGAGCAAATCGGTGACTGTATACCCCATCAGTGACCTCGGAAGCCAAGAGTGAAGAAGAGAAAAGAAAAGGAGAATAATTTAGGTGATTTGGCCACTAGGCCCCCGCTCTGTTTATTGTCATTCCCCCTTGTATGCAATTTTCTCTTTTTTTTTTTTCTCCTCTTCCTCCCCCACCCCCCATCTCTTCCTCACTTTTTTTTTCTTTCCCCTCTTTTATTTTTTTATTTTTCCTTCCCCTCTTACTTTGTTTTTTTTTTTAAGTATATTATATATATTTTTATTTCTCTTTTTCCCCCCTTTCTTTCCCTCCCGTTCCATTCCATTCTGGGTTTATACCTCCAGGATCCCTCCCTTGCCGTAAAAAAAAAAAAGGTCCTAAACCTACTCCCTCTACCTATAAAGTCGGGATGTGGGGCAATGGGTGTTACTAGATCTGGCCCCCATATATATATATCCCCCCTTACTTTCTTTTTATTCCCCTACCTTTAGCCCCCCCTTTTTTTTTTCTCTCCCCCTTTCTTTTGCTGAAAAAGGGTAGACCGAAACCGAAAACAAAAACAAACAACAGAAAAAACCTTTCCCCCCTTCCCCCTTTGTTGCCACGGGGGGTCTACAATGACCCAGTACTTCCTTTCCATTCACATTCCTTCCTATCTAGGGTCTATTTGGGGTCCCTCCTAGAGCCTAGGACTATTAACCCATAATGAATCCAAGAGACATTTATCTCCAGCCTGAGGACAAAAACTCTTTGACCTTGATTTCCGAAGTGAAAAATCTGGTGCTGTCACCCCAGGTTACTTTCAGCCGGGCCGGGTTTAGTAGGAAGGCCTGTGCCCCTTTTTCCTGGAAGGGTTTGATCATTTGGCGCAAACGCCACCGACGTTCCACAGTAACTTGACAAAAATCAGGTCTTGTAAAAAATGAAAATCCATCCCCGGCCCGCTGAGCCTCTGGTCTAGCCTTTTCAAAGATGGTTTGGCGCAACAGGAAATTACCAAAGTACACCAAAAGTGCGCGTGGTTTAGCGTCTGGATTGACGGGCTGCCGGAGAGTAAATGGGACCCGATGCGCCCTCTGCACTTCATGTAGCCAGTTCCAGCCATCTAGTTCTGGAAATTATTTTTGTAATAGCTGGACCATATATGTCCGGGCGTCTGATCCCTCTCTTGCTTCAGGAATTGCAAGGAACCGCAGGTTATTCCGCCTTTGTCGGTTTTCGTTGTCCTCGAGTTTCCATTGGATGTCTATGAGTTGCGCGTCATGGGCTTCTGCTTGACCTCTGGTGTCAGCCACGTTCCGTCTCGAGGGCAGCTGTCCTAGTCTCAAGATTGGTCAGCCGTTCACTGATGGCATTGCATGTTTTGGCAACTTTCCTTACCGCGCCCTGTAGTTTTCGAGCTGCCGTCTGCGAGCGTCTGCTCTCCTGGCGGGTCTCTTCACGATGTGCAATCACACATTGCAGAATAGTATCCAATGTGGGGGCAGGTGCGAGTTGACTATCGCAAGGGGGCTTGTTGTTATCCCCACCAGTCAGTCGCCAGGTGAATAGTCCCACTTCAGGTGCTTATACCCCTGGTTGTCTGTTCTACCCGCTTTGTTATGTAACTTCCGAGTGGTGGCTGTGGCTGTGGAGTCCATACCGCTAGTACCAGGGAGGCTCTCTGATTCACTTGAGTCTGAGTTGGACCCTGAAGCTGAGCCCACATCTGACCAGGTGGCATGCGATAGGGAAAAGAATAGATCTGAATCCGGCTCTCGTTCACTGCGGGCCCCTGTTTTCTTAGGCCTTGATGCCCTATGATGGTAGAGATCTCTGTGAACTTCCGGACCGAGGGGAGCTTGCGAGAGCTGACTTGTCTGTCCAGCGTGCACTTTATTGGAGCCTTTGCGCCCAACCTCCGGGGTCCCTTGTGAGGTTGGGTCGCCTTCACCTGGAGGTAGAACAGGTGGGGGGACCGCCTGCCCCTGCAATTGTGATTGGGGAGTAAGGTGAGCCGTTAGCTCTGATGAGGGTCCATAACCCCCTCCACTCCCACCACTTGGTGCAAGGTTTACTTCTAGGTTCCCCTCAGTTGCTATCTCAGGACTCTGGGCATCCCCCGTTGCCACCAGGAGGCCTCCAGTGCCAGGAGAATTCTGCCGCGTCCCTGCTTTCAGATCCTCCAGCGACCCCATTGTCTCCTCCAGAGTCTCAGCTCCCCTGCTGGCCTCATTGTCCCCCGCATCTATTACGATTGTGCCAGCCTGCCACCCCTTCTGCGCGCCTACCTGGCCGCCGGCAGAGCCCTGTCCTGCTTCTCCTGCAGTCATGACTCCATTCCCGGGACCTCGGAGCAGCTCCAACACCGAAGGACCGGTCCGCTGTGGCTGGGGCTGCACGCTCCTCCCCTTCCCCTCTTGGCTGGTTTCGGTGCAATTCTTCAGCTGCCGTCGTCCTGTCCCGGGTAGCGCGGGGGCTGCCACGGGTGCTGGTGTCTGCTGGGCTGCCTGAAGGGATGTTTCGAGGGCCAGGTGCTGACCTGCCCCCCTCCCCCTCACCGCCGCTTTCGGCCCCATCGCTAATACTGCTCCTCCAGGGAGCCGGTGTCCTAGAGCCGGCAGAAGCTCCCTCTCCAGCCACCAACAACAAGCAATCAGCAGCTCCGCGTGCAACGTGACCAGTTGGATCCAGGGAAAGATTCGGCCGGGCTCCGTTATGTCTTTAATCTGTGGGGGGAGCATCATGATCTGGTCTCTGTGCTCTTACATTAGTCCTTCACTGCCACTATGTTTGGAAGCCGCCTACGGCCGATTCACACGGCCGCCATCTTGTTTTGATGGGGAGGGGGTAAGGCCAGAAAAGCAGAAGGATATGAACAACAGCAGGAATCAGATTTGCTCCATTAATTTTTTTGAAATGTATGGTAATCAACCTAGGTTAGCAATCTGCTTCAGCAATGGGTAGGTTATCCATTTGCTCAATTAATGTTGGGGGACTAAACGATAGGGAGAAGAGGGCTAGAGTAAACGAGGCACTCAGATTGATGGGGGCAGATGTAATCTGTCAACAGGAAACCCACATCCCCTGGCAGCAAAGAGGGCTCATTACAATCCCAGGATACACTCAGGCAATCTGCTCTACCCAGACTACTACGACTAGAGGCGTCGCAATCCATATCTCAAACCGACTACCTCCTGTAAAACGTACGTTATCAGATAAAGGGGGCCGCTGGACAATAGCCTCGCTATCAGCTGGCCCTACGGTATGTACGGTTTACGGGCCAAACTTAGATGACCCCGGGATGCTTGAGGCACTGGAGGTAGAACTAGCTTCCTGGCCCTCTCCTCTTATTATGTGTGGGGATTTCAATATTAATTTGGCTGCAAGTGGCCCCTTCACCAATGAGTACCAGGGGATGAAGCCCCAGGTGTATAAAGCCCTGGTCGCTCTGACATCCAGTCATGGGCTGGTCGATGTTTGGGCCTGCAGGAAGCCAAGGGATTTAGGTTATACCTATTTCTCCTGCCCCCATAGGAAATATGTTAGGCTCGATTATTTCTTGGCTTCCTCTGATCTCATGGATGATGTGAATATAAGGAAGCTGCCAAAGGTATTGTCGGATCATAATCCTTTCATTTTAGAAGTCACGGTGCAGGGCCATCAACGCAGCGTAACAAAGTGGACCTTCGACAGGAAATTATTGGCTACAGAAGGATTTGTGGAACATATTAGGGGGTGGACACGACAGTATTTTGACATCAACTAGGGAAATAGTATGGGATGCGTTCAAGGCCAGCTTAAGGGGGGAGATTGTTAGCTTCGTAGGGCAGCGTAGTAAAAATCAGCAGGAGGAACTACGTCAATTAACAGATCAGCTGGCGAAATGTGAGGAGGAGCACACAACCGCCATCGCTCAAAAACAGGTGGACTCTCAAGCTCAGCTGCAACTAGAGGTCATACAGATAAAGGCTGATATAAATGGTTTTTATAATAAATCATTAGCTGAAGCTTTCCATATCTATTCTAGGGATAGCTATGAGTATGGAGAAAATGCAGGCAAACATTTAGCACTTCGCCTTAGACAGAAGGCAGTTACGAATAACATCTTAAAGGTAAATAGGAAAGATGGGACATTGGCAACAGATCCGCAAGAAGTTGCAAGTGTGTTTGCGGAGTTCTATGGGGACCTCTATCAAACGGAGGACGAACCAACAGAGCCCACTGGGCTCGCAGGTGATAGGAACCCCCCCATTCTGGCTGAATTGGAGGTGGATATTACGCTCAGTGAGGTTACAGATGCCCTACTTGCGATGGCGGCAGGGAAAGCAGCAGGCCCGGATAGAATCCCAATGGAACTGTACAAAGTACTACAAGCAGAACTATCCCCTCTGCTCTTAGATCTATTCCTAGCTGTACAACAGAAGGGGCACCCTCCTCAATCCTGGCAGGGCACCGACATAGTCGTGTTTTTGAAGAAAGGTAAACCGCCCGAGGACCCGGCCTCGTACCGCCCCATCTCCTTGATCAACGCTGACGAGAAGTTATAGTCGAAGATTCTTGCACTTCGATTAGGTAAAGTCATTACGTCATTGGTGAGCCCATGGCAACATGGATTTATCCCAGGGAGAGACACTACAGATCATGTACGCCGGGTAATCTCATTGTTTGATCTAGCGGACCTCTCGGAAGAACAGATGGCTTTGATTCTCCTAGATGCCCAAAAAGCATTCGATCGAGTTGAGTGGGCATACCTTTGGGACAACTTAAGATCCAATGGGTTTGGGCCTCGTATCCTATCCGCCATAGGAGCCATGTATGTACAACCATACGCAAGAATACCATTGATGAGCAGGGAGTCCGAAAAGATCGTGGTCGCTCGTGGGACTAGACAGGGATGTCCCTGCTCACCAATTCTCTTTGCCTTATATATTGACCCGCTAATTAGATCAATTATGCAAGATCAGCTGATCAAACCAATAGTGGTCAGGGGGTACAATACAAAGGTTCTAGCCCATGCTGACGACATAGCTGTCGTCACGCCGGACCCAAGGGGAGCAATGGTGAGGATTGAAGCCCTGGCTAACGAGTTTGGTAGGCAGTCGGGCTACCGCTTGAATGCCGATAAAACTAGGATTGTCTGTACAAAAAGTATCACTTGGCAGGATCCTCGCAGGTCTGAGATAGCCACCTACCTCGGGATTGACATCTCCGCGGACGTGGGTTCTATTTGGAGAATGAACCTAGCTCCACTTATTGATAGGATTAGTCAAGATCTAAGAAGAATAGATAAGTTACACATGTCCATAATAGGTAGGTGTAACGTACTTAAAATGACCATGTTTCCTAAAATATTATATCTACTTCGTTGTATCCCGCTGGAGCCAGAGTCAACATCTTTTAAAAAACTCGATGGAATTTTTTCTCAGTTCATCTGGCAATACCAGAAGGTCAGACGATCACTGAAATTCCTGACCCTACCTCAAGATCGCGGGGGGTGGGCGGTCCCCAACCTGTTATTTTATTACTGGGCCATAACTTTACAACAAATGGCTATCTTGTTTAAACCTAATATGGGGCCAGATAACTGTGGGGGTACAGAGGAAAGTGAAGCCCCCCCCTCAATCTTTGAGCTTGCATTAGGCGGGGTTGCATCGGGGGTCCTACTCAGGCAGCTAGAGGCCAGTTACTATAAAAAAACACGGTTCAAGCCTCTTATAGCTGCCTGGAACGCTTGGCATAACATTTCCAAGCTCGTAAATATTCCCAGGCTCCAGAAATATCTTTTCCTGTGGCGCTCTCCGGTTTTTCAGCACCGCTTTTTGACGGGATGGGCAAACATTGGGAGCGGGCAGGTATTAGTAGAATTGGGGACATTATAGACGGCAATGGGATGATTCCCTTTGTTGACCTACAGCAGCAGTATAAAATTGATCCAAGATCATACTTCAAGTATGTTCAAATCAGGAAAACTATTAGACCCTTCTTGTCTAATATTACTTCCACTGGCAGGATTCCGTTGTTAGAAACTATCCTATATAAAAGTCCCTGTATCAAGGATATCTATTGCTTTTTTATAGAAGCTACCCAGGACTACTTAGCAAAAACGGAATCTGCTTGGGCAGGCAAGGTAGGGAATCAGGATGTGGATTTAAGTAGGTCCCTGGCTCTCTCTAAGAAGGTCTTCCTATCCGCCAACCTGAAGGCCCAACACTTTAAAACAGCTTACAATCTGTATTTCACTCCGGCAAAACTGTTTAGCTGGGGAAAAAGGGAAAACGACCATTGTCCAAGATGCAGTCTGGGCCCAGCAGCCCTAGTTCATATGTTTTTCGAATGTACTACACTTGACACATTGAAAAAGGGCATCAAAACTTTTCTGTATAAAGTACTAGGAAAGGAAGTGCCTATTTCTCCAACTCTGATGTTATTGGGTTTTGACGAAAGAGCCCAACTAGGAACAACTCAGGGATATTTTTGTTTTATGGCAATGGCAGTAGTACGTTTGCTGATTGCTTTAAAGTGGAAGGACGCCGACCCTCCGGCGTATCAAGCTTGGTATGCTAGACTGCTTCACATATATAGATTTGAAATGGCATTGTATAATTGCAAAGGAAGGAGGGAGAGGAAACGGGGTAGAAAAATCTGGGCCCCGATGATGGATCAGGCTTGAGTTACTAAGCAATTCTGGTTTTTTTTCTTTGTTGGTTAATTTTTCCATCTTTTGATATAGTTTCATTGTAATGTGGATTGGCATGCAAGTTTAACATGTTTATTGTTATGTTGTCCAACTAATCTATATTGATTTCCTCCTCTTCTTCTCAGCTTCCTCTTTTCTTCTTCCTCTTTGTTTTTCATTCCTTTTTCCTTCCTCCTTCTTATACAAGAATGAACACGTTAAAATGTATATGATATAATTGTAACATTTTCTGTAAATATTGCTTTTCTGGTGAAAATAAAATTTTTTAAAAAGAAGTGAAACTTGTGAAATATTCCAATACTTCATGGTCTGGTGCTTTACCTAGGAGCAATACTTCTCAGCAGCAGCAAATCATATATGTTTCCAACTGATATCTATGCCTATAAGACAATGGTTTTCAGTTCTGTTGGGGGGACTGGATACGGTTAGATAGGCAGAGTTTATAGCTACAGGCACAGGTTAGTCACAGGTGCAGATGACTAGTGATTATCCCAAATGTCTGTTCTGTTGCCTCTTGGCCCAACACGGCCATGCCAGCAAAGGTTAGTTCTAGCAGCAACAATTTCCTTCTGCTGGTTTCCAAGCACAGTCTTTCAGTTCATGCAGACACAGTACCGTGTTACCTGCTCAGTGGTGCAGGTGAGTCCTAGGCACGGGTGCAGGGCAATGTAATCAGCATTTTCAAACTCGAGTTTTGATGCTGGGGCAGGAGACCAAGGATAGTGGTCTAGCTGCCTGCAGGGTCACAAGTGCTGAGCAACGCTCTTTGCTGGCTTGCCAACAGTTGCAGAATTTGGGGCAACACAGAAAATCATTTGTCTTCAGCAGTGGGGGCTTTGGAGGCCGATGCAAGCAAGTTCTCATCATCATCAATTGTTGCCCTGAAGCCCAATGCAGGTGAATGCTCTTCTTCGGCAGTTGTGGCCCTGAGGAATGATGTAGCAGCTCTTCTCGGGTGGGCAACTTGGGTGGTAGCAATAGCACTGAACTGATGGCGACAGTGGGAATTCGAGGCTGCACCGTGTCAATAGGTGAATGCGTCTTTATGCAGCTCAGGGAGGGAGCTACAACGGGAGACTGGAGGATTTTGCAGACTTCAAGTTAGGAGCATCTTCGTTGCCTCTCAGCAGTCAGTTAATTCTGGGTGCCTCACACCGCAGGAACACACTTGGCATATCTTCCTGGCAGCAGCGACTCCTCCGCAATAGAGGAGGAGCGTCGGCCCAATGAGAATGAAAAATAAAACAACAATAAAAAATTGTATTGTCATTTTATTTTTCACTGGCAGCTGGTGCTACCGAGTGTAGGGCGGGGCCAGGCAATCCTCTCGACATTAGTGAGGGACTGGCAGGAGAAGTGGAGGGCACTTGTAAGTGCGTATGTCTGTTTGGCCGGCCATCTTAGGCCGGCCAAACAGACATGCGCACTTAGAATTTCTCCACCCAGCTGTATTGGCTTTTGTATTTTCTGTGAATTTCTAAGGTTTTTAATCCTATTTCTTAACTGTAATGTCCCTGTAACCTTTGTTTTTTTCTGTGAATTTCTACTTTAAAAAAAATGTATTTCCTAACTATAATGTCCCTGTAACCTTTGGATTTTTTTTTATTGAATTTCAAAGGTTTTTAAAATGTTATTTCCTAACTGTAACCTGTAATCTTTGTCAGTGGGTGTGTGAGTGGCTGGGTAGGTCAGTGAGTGGGTGTAAGAGTGGCTGTATGGGTCTGTGAGTGGGTGTGTGAGTGGCTGTGTGAGTGGGTGTGTGCATGGCTGTATGGGTGAATGATTTTTTAACGTAAAGTAAGATGTTGATTGCCATGTGCAGCGTGCAGTTGGGTGCAGAGCCTGGCCTTGGCCTGTGGCCACGCCTTGGGTCCAACCTCCCAGTGGGCGCCCAACCCTCAGCCGAGGACAGCCTTTGACCGTTCATGGAGTGGGGTTGGGTGAAGGGCCAGGCCTCTGGCTATGTGCCAATAGGCACACTGCCAAATGACTGGCACTGTTTTATTTAATTTTGGGAGGGATGGAAGATGCGTTAGGAATCAAACCCACAACTTGTCAGTCACTCATCCTGATTTCAGGTGCATTAACCCACTAAGCTCAATATTCTGAGACCTATTATCAAGTGTGGCCTCAAACGAGCAAATGTTGCAAAGTCCCTATAGGCAGACTGAAAATTTACCTATGGACAACAGTTAGATAGGAGTAGCTTTCTGAAGATGGAATTAAAAATATTTTATCAATTATAAAATTATATATAATTATATAAATTATCATTTAATAGAATTTTCAGAGAATTGTCTAAAAGGGTCATACTTTTTATTAACGTCCCCAAAACTGATTCTAAAGTGGTTTTACTGGAATCTGTAAAAGCTGCTTTTTAGTTGCCAAATCCCTAATTTCCCTTTTTTAAAGATCTCTGCCATTAGCCTATAAACATTGTCAATTCCACTAAAACGTGCTTGTTGTAATAGTATCAGGTTTGGCCAATATGTTTAAAATGTACTATTTATCTACCACTCTGTTTTCTTGTAATGGCTCTAAGGATATCTCCGTTCCATTGTTTTAATTGTTAGCCCTGCCTCCTTTGGTTGAGCTTGCTTGATCCCACCACCCCCTTGAAGTTGATCTTGCTGTGCCCCTGGTCCACAAAGGCTTCAAATTGTTTCCTGAAATTTAGTAAATGGGAGAATGCATCAAAGACCTGAGAATGTCAGTATTCCACGTTTTGTTGACACAAAAACATGCCTTTATTTGCAGAACACATCCAAGCATCCAAGAATACAGCGATGGTCGCCATGAACTTAGGCTATTTTAAATACCTAGATATTAGGCAGGAAACAGAACCAACAGTAAGTCACACGAATGAGTTTCTACCCCAACCTTCCTACCGCAAATGTCCAGACACAGTCACAGGCTGCCTAGCGAACCATGGCAACCAGGCCAAAACAATGCCTTGCATAAGTAGAAGACGCAGAGCACCAGCAACTCACAGAGTCACAAAGCTACAAAGGCTATCTGGTCGCCATCACTCTGACCTTTACTATCTGTGGAGATTCTTAAAATCAAAGTTGAGTCTGACAACATCCAAACATCAAAAACCACGAAGCGTCCATGAAACTTTGGAGAACCATTCCACCAGCGAGCATCTGGTCACCCCAGCAACAAATACTGTTGTATGTAACATACCTGGACCATGACCCATCTACCCCTACAGTTGTACAAGTGAGTAGGCAGTGGCTCATCGGCAGCCTTGTAGTGGTCCACACGCAGTACGCACGCAGCCCCAACGCAGACAAGACACTGTACCATTGGCAACACCTCTAAGGGGACCTCCAAGCGAGAGATGGACTCGACGTTGCTCCATTGATGGATACCAGGAGGTGGAAGGACCTCAGAGGAAGGCCTCCAAAAACCGTCAACAAATTTCCTACTCCCCACAAGACTGCCTTCAGAGCCTCAAACAACACCACAAGAGCAAGCTTTGGTACAGGCTCCAACAACGCTCCTGATACACCATTTCTGAATTTTTGACAGTAACCACAAACTATACCGAGCAGCAGCAGGGTGGACCACCACTGTATCCTTTGGGCACGATTCTACTGTGATGTTATCAAGAGATTACGGACTTCTCAACGTCAGTGTTTGAGCCCTGAATCACATCAAGTTAAACCATGAACTTGAGAAGTGATGTCCTGCCACATCCTGCACAATTTGGCTCGTGGGTCACTCCTGTCCCTGCTGTCCCGCTGATTGATTCTAGGGACTGGTAGAATCAGTGGTTTCCAGTTTTGGTTTTGGTTTGTTTACACAGTTTGGACTTGTCCTTTCTTTTGGGTTTTGGGAGGAATGTAGTGTCCTGAGGGCTGGGTCCACACTCACCTCACACCCATCCATCCCAAGGGTCACCAGTTAGGTGACCCTATTAATGACAAGCATTGGCAAAGCCAATAGGGCTCGTCTATGCGAGAAATATTGGCTTAGCCAATGTCTTTTAGCCGTGTTGTACAGCAGCATGGCTGCTGTGCAGCATGGCCAAAAGGTAGTAAAGAAAAGCGCTGGCCACGTTATATCACTTTTTTTTCTTTAGGACAGGTGGGGGTGGTAACAAGGACAACGGGAGGGAGGATGGTTAGGTAAGTGGCAGATGGACAACAAGAGGGAGGGTGGTACGGAAAGGCAATGGGATGGGGCAAAAAAAGTGCTATGATGCGGCCAGCAGTGCTGTTCTTTTTTATGATGAGTGGGGTAGGGAGCAACACAGACTATGAGCGGGTGGGTGGGTGATAGGACATAAGCAACATGGACAACAGGAGGTTGGCGGGTGGGGGTATGGGAGGGAATAAAAAACACAGACAACAGGAGGGTGCGAGTGGGAGGGAATAAGCAATTCGGACATCAGGTGGGTCGGGTGAGAGATAACAAGCAAGATAGACAGTGGGAGAGTGAAGGGTAAGAGGGAAGAAGCAACACCGACAACAGGAGGGTGCAGGTGACACTGGAAGAAGCAACATGGACAAGGTGTGTGGTAGGTGAAGAAGTAAAACGGACAAAGGAGGGTGACAGCGGAAAGCAATTCAGGCACCAGGGTGGAAAGGGATGAAGCAGCACAAAATAAATAAAAATACTACCTCAATCAAAGCGAAATCAACAGAAGGACAGCAATCAAGCTGAAGTAATCAGTACTTAGTCCATGCTCCAGCTCAAAGAACAGGAAGTGAAGCCCTCACACGCTGTCCAATTAGAAGGCAGCAAATAAGAGTGATAATGAAGCCAACGAATGGTAAGCAATAGATGGGCTGCAAGCCACTGTTTGCGTACAATATCTCTCGAAAGCAAGAGCACATGGAGCACATGAGCTGTCACAGGTAAGACCAAAAAAGGGTGTCTCTATGGAGCGGGAGGTGTTTTCACAACAGCTTTTTTGGCCTTGTTTTGCAATTTTGCCCATGGAGCTATTTTATAAGATTTATTCACAATCCAGAGGTGAATGCACTGAAGTCAAGTTGACCCTGTAAGGGTTCAAATCTGTTAGTTTCTGTGTCTCTCTTTCTAGCTCTCAAATACACACGGTTGCACATGTGCTGTCCAGCAGCAGACGCCCAACCTGCAGTCAATCTTGCAGCCAGAAAAGTATTCTCACACATTCGTACATATTTGATGACTAACGAGTGTGCACAGACTGTGCACACAAATCCTGCACAGATCAACAACATAAACATGAAAAAAACAGATGGCAAACTTGAGGTGACTAACATACGTACCATTCTGCCAATTAAAACATCTTCACAAAATTAAGCTCAGACAATCATATCATTCCGTAGGACAGAAAGTTCTGAATAGTATATAGGCGCCGTTACCCATAGGTCACATGTGAATGCTCAACCGACAGTTTATGTGGTTAAAGTAAAGATCAGAAGGTCACGAAGTTCTGTCATAATAACAACCACTGTTGATTCTTGTTGATGAGAAGATGAAGAGCTGAGGTGAGCTGTAGCAATGCTTGGTCTCTGTTAGGTATAGTATATACAATATGAAAGCTAGGACGTTATATTCATAGGGGACTAGAACAGTTGTATGCTTTGAGAACTTTATGCTGTTTTGAATACAAACTACACCAGAGCATGGCATTATGCAGTAATATTAAAAATTATTTGCCCAAAAAAATGTATTTTCGGATAAGTTTTACACAGTGCAACTCACAATAAGAATCCCTCTTGAATGGTATGGGTAATATTAGTTAATCCAGTGGTTTATGTTTTGGTCAACCTCGAAAGGATTCTTTTAACCAACATAGGAAGCACAAATGTCTATGTCAATTCTGCAGACTACAATATTCGCAGCAGAAGGTGAGGAACCCGTTGAGGTATGTTAAGAAGTAAAATACCAAGTGCATTCTCTCTGTGCGGCACTGTGAGTACTTAAGGGCATCTTATAATGCTACTAAACCTAAAATTAAAGATTAAGAGACAGGAATTGTTTTCTCTCTGTCCTTGATTATAATGATTAGCTTGAAAACTGTATTAGCATATTCTGCTATAGTGAAGCGTTAGAATGCCCTCAGAATATTTGCGTTATATAAAACCATATAAATAATAAATACAATTATTGCCATATTTCAGGATGCAGGGGCTCCAGACTGCCTTTGAGGTGGACACTAATTAGCAGACCGAACACAAAGGACTAAATCCACGCAGCGGTATACAGTCTCATTACATAAGCATGCCTGTCGGCACTTTCATACATGCCTGGTGAAGAGGGATGAAGCAGCACGAAATAATTAAAAATATTACCTCAATCATGGCATGATCAGCGGAAGGGCAGCAATCAAGACGAAGCAATGAGTACTTGGTCCAGGCTCCAGCTGAAAGACTGGCCAATTAGAACACAGCAAAGAAAAGTGACAATGAAGCCAACTAATGGTGAGCAATGGGCGGGCTGCAAAGCCCATTGCTGTATACAATACCTTTCGCAATGTGAGCGCATGCAGGGCATGCTAAAGCAGGCGAGACCTAAAAAAGCCCAAGGGCACAAGCCTAGGGCCAGTAATACACACCCGCACTCTCTATGTCGGTGTATTCATTAAGCACGTGGGCCTGCGGCCAAAACAAATGTTACCCGGACAATATTTTTAAAATAAATGTAGAACGAACTGAGTTGGGTGGTCAGCAGCGACCGTTGGTACACGTGCATGTTCACGTTGATACACATCTGCAGTTCTGCCAAATGAAAATAGCCGGAAAACGCAATCAATAAATGACGGCTGTCTGGTTATGCAACATATTTCACGTTGCTTATCTGTTTTATGTACATGTTCATGTTAGTGGGATTTTGACACCATACATGTGTTTCTCTATCGCTATCAGTTCATGCATTGAGACTTTTAATGCAGTCTGTGACAAAGAAGATTTAAATGCGATCAAGAAATAAATCGGATCCTGTATGTGCTCATTGCAGTTCCTAAAAATTGGTTGCTACTGCCATCTAGTGTCAAAAGTATACAATTCACACAACTCACAGAAGATAAGCGCACACTTGTTTATTTACTGCGGCGCAAAAATTACTAACCCCAAGGCCAGTAGCAATATAGTCACGGAGCGCTCCGAGGCAGCTACAATAGTAAATTCGAGGACCTTTGAGAATTAAAAAAATATTTTTAAAGCATTCAAGTTCATTGAACATGTTTGAAAGAACTATAACGGTGTCCAATACGTTTCCCAAGGTAACACTACTATGTATCTTGTTTAATCATATTTTTATAGAATGCTTAGAACGTGAAGAAAAAAACAGTAAGAATGTACATGGCATTACTGTATGTAAATACGGCTAAATAATATACACATACACATCACAGCAGGGCGCGTATTTTTTTAAATAATGCCCATGCTTTTTCTCAGGGAGGTACATCGCTCAGCCCCTCCCTCTTCAACGCCCACATGATCTCTCTGGCCAGCATCATCTCATACGTGACATCAACATCCTCTCCTATGCTGATGACATGCAATTCATACTGTCCCTCTCGTACAATACCCGGGGCGGTGCGTACATTAGGGCGCTGGGGCGTTGCCCCCCCCCAACCGCGCCCGCAGCTCCCTCGGCATCACTGAACTTAAGTAAACTCTCAGTTTACTTAAGTTCAAAGACGCCGAGGGAGAACTGACAATCATGTCAGTCAGCATGACGTCGGACCGCCCACCCCCTTCAGAGTCTGAAGGGGGTGGGCGGTCCTGCGTCATGTTGACTGACATGCATTGTCAGACCAGGGGCAGCAGGCAGCAGCACAAGTGCGCATGAGTGGGGAAGGTCGGCGAATTTTTCAGCCGTGCCCAGTCATGCGCACTTGTGTCTGCTCTGGTTGGCGCATGCCCATTAGGAGAGCGAGGGTTGAGCAAAGGCTCAAACCTCGGTCTCCTAATGGGCTGGCGGGCGGAGAGTAACCATGCCCTGAGTCAATCCAGCGCCAGTATTGGCTGAGGAGGGTGGGGTTGCCACTCCAGTGAAGGCGCCAAGGGCCCAGAAGATGCGGGGCGGACCGGCGGTCAGGTAAGTTTTCTTTCTTTCTATTTTATTTATTTTTATGCATTCCCCGGCCCCCCCCCGCGATTGTGTGCGTACTTGCCTGCGTGTGCCTCCCAACGTTTTATGGCAAAGAGGGTCAAACGTTAAAAGCTTCCAATATTCCAGCATTGCACATTTTTTAATATTTTTCAAACTTTGACTTATAGACAGTATCAAAAGCTGGATTATGTACTGAACACAATCCTTTATAAAACAGGTGTTGTAATATCTGATAACTTCTGACAAAATTCAGTAACTGTCCAGAGACTCGTATATTTTAGCGAGAACATTGACATAGAAAGTAACTAATTTCGACCCAAAGGCATTAATAGCTCTGTACTGCCACCTTGTGGATTTTGAATAAATCATTTCACTGTGCGTGCAAAACTTATGTGCTGACTCATTAAATGCAGGGCGAAATTCCATTGCTCTGCCTTAGTCACGTATGACACACCCACTTGGGAATAACTCCTCTAATCGCTTGCATTGTCCCAGCCTCCCAGACAATATTGCCTTTCTGCTTTACTCCCATAACAAGGTCTCCATTGCCCATCCCACATCTCCACTCAATGTACGATCGCTGAAAATAAGTCTTCCCCCCCCACCAAGACTCAGCCCTACCAGTCACTTTCATGGGTGTTTTAAAACACCATATAATCACCTCCATGACCGTTTTGTTAACAGGGTGCCCTGTCCTTTATTGAGAACACTTCATGCGAAATGGAAAATAGCCCATATGTTCAGATTTGTGTGCAGGGAAACTTCATATCGCCGATGTAAATTTAAAGCTATGAGCCCAGTAGTAAATATTTTGAGTTTTGCTCTTTATGATGTCACATGGAACCTCTTTGTGGAAAGCACCCCCTTTATTGGAACCTGTCAATCTGTAATTCCACATTTTTGTCACATTGAAGATAGTTGTGAGGAAAGGATGCGTTGCACTGAGGTACTGCACTGACGTGATGACATTTTATTCTCATTACGTGTGCATTGAGAAGCACTTGGAGGCACTATAAAGTCGTTACATTTGTTATTTCAAGTTCAAATTTTCAAAGTGTGTCTGTTTTACACATGAATCAAACAATTAATGGTCTGCCAACACGTGCTTCACTGCAATTTGAATATTTGGATTAAACTTTTCATGGTAGAGCAGATATGCTAACACAAAGCATATCCTAGCCAAGCAATTAGTGGTCTTAAGCATCACAAAAAGCGACTCAACATTAAAACATCTGAAGCCGTGCCGCATGGTTTCTCTCACGAGTGGATTATTTGATTCACATGCAAATAATACAAACATTGGGAATATTAACCTAAAAAACATAACAAATCAATTTTGAATCTGAATCCTTCTCTTGCTTTCCACGTTTGTGACATCAATTTGAGTTACAGGCTTAAACAAAAATCCATTGCCCCCTAGAACATTTTTTTATAGTTTTCTTTTCTTGTTATTGTCAAGTAACTTTATGTGACACGTTTTTGCATGGTGCACCTTTTACCTTTAGTATGGCCTTATTACACCTCTTGGGTCGATAACCTTCATGCCCCGGTTTCAAGGAGTTCATCACAGAGGAGTCTGGTGTTGTTTATAGTGTGTTGTTTGCTTGCATTACTTAGAGGCAAGCGGTGCTGTAAATGTCACTGCTTACTTTGCATAAATGTCAGCGCTTGCACTGTATTTCTGGGGTTAATGCCACACCACCCTCCTACAAACCAGGCCCCTCATCTCTTTAATAAACACAGATCTGTGGACATTGAATTTATTTACTAAGATTAGTTGTGACAGTATCTGTTTCCTCTCTCACCTCCTGAGATTGCCTTTGTCCCTTTGAAGGGCCAAGAGTTAGTTTGTTATCCAATGACATCCTTGACCATGTGACACCAATGGCGAACAACAGCATCCACCAGGGATTCTGGTCAGTGGCCGCTTGGGGCCCAGGACTCAGGAAAAAAGCCTATCTACTGTCTCCCTCCAGCTCCTCCCATCTCTTTCTATCCTTATTATGCCCTTATCTGCAAGCACTGGGAGGGTTTAATTTTGTTTAGGGAATGCCTGCCAATTAAACAAACTCATGCCAACAGCACACCTAACATGGTGGGAAATTCACTGGGTGGAAAAGACCACCAATGCCACCACTACATATATTTTAGTGGTTAGGTTTTAGCAATGGAACCAAGAGACTTTAAATCTTCTGCGCTTCTGGTGCTAAGGGTATGTCTAATGAAATAAAAGGCACGGTCAAGCATTATTGGGATATTATTATAAAAGGACACGTGATAGGCTGCCTCAACTCGCTCATCTGCACATATTTCTATATGACTGGTTACAGTCAGCAGCTGTGGGTGCTTCTCAAAGTCTGGTTAGAGCATATTTTTCCAATGTTAATGCTGCATGCAGTGCAAGACACTGGGCAAGCATACATTTTAAAGGGCAAAAGTTGTCATGCAGAACAATTTACATATTACAGTAACTGTTGAACAAATTAATGCAAGAAGATACGGGGCAGTTTTTAATGTGTTTAATATTTCAAGACTATACGTTCCCACTGCTTAATAAGCCTTGCTTTATCGCTGCATTCATTTGCTTAAAAATGCACCATTTGCCAATCTTTTTAAAATTTCTTTCTCAGGAGAGGGACTCTCCCTAGACCCCAGGTTTGTCCATTGAACTTGTTCACATCGCTAACTAGTGTTTTCTATTGCAAAGGGTAGAGCCAAAGCAGTCTTGCTTAGTACCCTAGCCCTCTTCAGAAGTCAGACTTGCTTGGCAACCCAGAAAATCTCTGAAATAAAAGTTTTCTTTTATGAATGCCTAGAAGAACTGAATTTTTAGTTCATTTATCACAGAAATAGTGCTGAAAATCGCACCAAAAAGATGCCAATTTTTAAAAAAAATCTTCACGGGGGGAGAACCCCCCCGAACCCCCCTTATTGCCGCCGGGCTCGCTCGCATACGTTCATTTGTTCTGCATACACCTCACCACTTTCAAATTCCACCGGCCGCCACTGACCCCTAACACAAGAAACCGCTTTCTGGTTGAAAGCTAGTTGTCTTCAGCTAGAACACCTTACCATGGGACTCCAACTGGTGGCCGGCCAAACTCAAGCCCGCACCCAGAACCCACATGAGGAAAATAATCATTGTCAGCAAACTGAATGTGACCGCTCAAGTCAACTTCATCACTTCATCCTACTTCCACACCCTGAATATGCTGAGGAAGATCAATAAATGGCTCCCAAACAACACTAGAAAAACTGTCACTCATACACTCATCACCAGCAAGTTGACTATGAGAACACCCTCTACACCGGGATCATCAAGTAACGCACTAGAAGACTGCAAACCATTTAGAACTCGGTGGCTAGACTCATCCTCAACCTCCCACATAAAACTTACATTACACCGTAGTGTAGGGAACTCCACTGGCTCCTGATACACAAACGAGCTAATTTTAAACTCCTCACACACATTCAAGGAACTACACAACTCAGGCCCCACCTACCTGACCCAGACACCTCCGTGTCACAGGACTCCTACTCGCACACAACCCACACATAGAAAAAATCAGATCAGGATGACGGATGTCCTCTTACATTGCTCCTAAATCATGGAATTCCACTCCATATCAGAGGCTCCTCCTCTTTTCTTGAAGTACGCAAGAAGCTGAAGACCTAGCTTTTCAATGAACCAACCTACCATTGGCAGCACTCGGCACACACTCCTGCTCAGTGCCAGGATACCCTTGTGAGTGATAGTGCGATTTACTAATACTCATAATGTAACTTCGTTAGGGTGTTTTCCGCCCACAGAATATTATCTCCCCACTTCATCTCAGTGTTTCTAGATCTTTCTTTCTATTCCTGTCTAAATATGAAAGTAAGGCATGCCCTGTCCCCAGAACTTCTGTTATTTACAAGGGCACCCCACTTCTGATAAAACTTCATAGTTGCAGAGGTGTATCTATCAATGGTGCAGCAGGTGCACTCGTGTGAGGGGCCAACTATATTCCAATTATAGTAGTCTTTATCAATCAATCAATCATGTCACTTATAAAGCGCACTACATACCAGCGAGGGTCTCAAGGCGCTGGGGGAAGAGGGGGGTGGTGCTGCTACTGATCGAAGAGCCAGGTCTTGAGGAGTCTTCTGAAGGCCAGTAGGTCTTGGGTCTGCCGAAGGTTGGTGGGGAGGGTGTTCCAGGTCTTGGCGGCAAGGTGGGAGAAGGATCTGCCGCCGGCGGTCATTTTCCAGATGCGGGGGACTGTGGCGAGGGCGAGGCTGGTGGAGCGGAGCTGGCGGGTGGGGGTGTAGAAGCTGAGTCGTCTGTTGAGGTAGGCTGGTCCGGAGTTGTGGAGTGCTTTGTGTGCGTGGGTGAGGAGCTTGAAGGTTATCCTCTTGTTGACAGGGAGCCAGTGCAGGTCTCTCAGGTGGGGTGTGATGTGGCTGCGTCGGGGGATGTCGAGGATAAGACGTGCAGAGGCGTTCTGGATGCGTTGCAGCTGTCTCAGGAGCTTAGCCGTCGTTCCTGCGTGAGGGCGTTTCCGTAGTCCAGCCTGCTGGTGATGAGGGCCTGGGTGACTGTTTTTCTTGTTTCGGTGGGGATCCACTTGAAGATCCTGCGGAGCATTCGGAGGGTGTTGAAGCAGGATGAGGAAACGGCGTTGACCTGCTTAGTCATGGAGAGGGTGGGGTCGAGGATGACCCCTAGGTTGCGTGCGTGGTCGGTGGGTGTCGGGGCTGTTCCCAGTGATGTCGGCCACCAGGAGTCGTCCCATGCTGAAGGGTTGGAACCAAGGATGAGGACCTCCGTCTTGTCCGAGTTCAGCTTCAGGCGGCTGGTCCTCATCCATTCGGCGACGGCCTTCATTCCTTCGTGGAGGTGGGCTTTGGCGGTGTGAGGGTCTTTGGTGAGGGAGAGGATCAGCTGGGTGTCGTTGGCGTAGGAGATGATGTTGAGGTTGTGCTGTCGGGCGACGTGGGCGAGGGGTGCCATGTAGATGTTGAACAGCGTTGGGCTGAGGGAGGAGCCTTGGGGTACGCCGCAGATGATCTTGGTGGCTTTGGATCGGAAGGGGGCGAGGCGGACGCTTTGTGTTCTGCCGGAGAGGAAGGATGTGGTCCAGTCCAGGGCCTTCTCTTGGATCCCGGCGTCGTGAAGGCGTGTTCGTAGTGTGTGGTGGCAGACCGTGTCGAAGGCGGCTGATAGGTCCAGGAGGATGAGGGCTGCTGTTTCTCCGTTGTCTAGCAGGGTCTTGATGTCATCGGTGGCGGCGATGAGGGCGGTTTCGGTGCTGTGGTTGCTGCGGAAGCCGGACTGGGAAGGGTCCAGGATGTTGTTCTCCTCGAGATAGCGGGTCAGTTGTTTGTTGACGATTTTCTCGGTGACCTTCGCGGGGAACGGGAGCAGAGAGATGGGTCGGAAGTTCTTGAGGTCCTTGGGGTCTGCCTTGGGTTTCTTGAGTAAGGCGGTGATCTCGGCGTGCTTCCAGCTTTCCGGGAAGGTTGCTGTCTCGAAGGAGATGTTGATTATTTTCCGGAGATGGGGCGCGATGGCTGTACTGGCTTTGTTGAAGACGTGGTGAGGGCACGGGTCTAGCGGTGAGCCGGAGTGGATGGTGTTCATGATCTCGCTGGTGTCCTCGTCATTGATGTTGGTCCAGGAGAGCAGGCGGTTGGTGGTTGTGGGGGCAGTGGTCTCGGTGGTTGCCGGGGCGGTCGTGGTGTTGAAGCTGTCGTGGATGTCGGCGATTTTGCGGTGGAAGAAGGTGGCCAGTGAGTCGCACAGGTCTCGCGACGGCGGGATGTCGTTGGTGTTGGAGCTGGGGTTGGAGAGTTCCTTCACGATGTTGAAGAGCTCTTTGCTGTTGTGTGCGTTGTTGTCTAGGCGGTCTTTGAGTGAGGCCCTTTTGGCGGATCTGATGAGGTGATGGTGACTGCGGGTGGCGCTCTTGTGGGCCCATGTGTTACACTTCAAACGTGGGATGGTCTTTGGAAAGGTACATCGACTGCATGCATTAGGGCCCATGGCATCCTTGCTATGTTACTGCATAGTTGTATCAATTTTCCTCAGCAGGAACTCTAGCCAAAAAGGCCTTCTCGGGCCATTTACTACCAGTACCAAAGGCAAAAAAAATTTAGCATGTCAAGGACGTGAAACACCTCTTTTAAAAATGTCCGCACCAACAAGGTAATACTGTATGCATACCAGATCAGTGGCGGCTCCTCCGTTAAGGCAGAGGAGCTTCGCCCCACTGCTCTCTGAGCAGTGCAAAAAATAAAAATAAAATGATAACAACACAAAGTTATTATCATTTTATTTTTCAGTAGATCCAGTCTAGGGTGGGGTGGGGCTGGGCTGTCCGACGGAACAGGGAGGAGGAGTGGTGGGCACCATAAGTGCGCATGTTGGCTTGGTCGGCCGTCTCATTTCTCCACCCGGCTGTGTTGCACAGCCAGGTGGCGAACAGTCCCAGGCTCCCAGGCACTGTCTGAGCGGCAAACCGGGGATGGTGGAGAGGCGGCAGCCAGCATGTCAGTCATAGTTTCTTCTTTTTCTCCATTCCCCCACCCGCACAGGCAAGACCGCCAGCAGCCTCATCAACCAGACCACCAGCACCTCACCAACCAGACTGCATACACACTAACCAACCGGACCACTAGCACCCTCACCAACCAGACCTCCAGCACCCTCACAATATCCTTTTGAATATTCTGGGCAAGGAATCTATCACAGAGCCTCATTTAATGTTTTGTTGGTCTGCGCCAAACGCTTGGGCGATGGAGATGCTCTATGTCCGGTTCAGGACATAAACACTTATCTGTTGCTTGTTATAAGAATTCTTTCTGACACAAATTGGATTTCTGATAGAACACATTGTGTTCATTCAGAATTAATGAAGATATTCCTTTTCGGTTGATTGCCACATGCGAAACCCTCTTTTTTTCTTTCTTTTCTGGCCAGATTACACCAGCCACATAACAAGAACTTCTTTTCCTTATAGAATTGAATGAGGGGACATCAAAAAGTCTGACGCAGTACCAGCTTCCTAAGGTCCCCTATTGTGGCTGTATTTACCCATGTGATAGGTCCTGCTTTGTTATAATCAGACACATGTAACAGAGTACTCATTATGTGTTGTGATTACAAGTAAGGACTCCCTTACAAAAGATATACAAGACATGATTCATGGTTGATGATGTTCAGTAGAGACAGGTGGCTGCATATGAGGGCCAGGGACACCCTCATCTCGACTCCTGCAGAACCTGTTGTCATGTGAATTGATGCAGCAGAAAAGGAATACCTAATGGTAAAGTTTTCTGGCAGGTTTGTTGTGTTATCCAATGCAGTTGCTAAGTGTTGGGCGGTCATGGTGTTGCGATTAGCTTTCCAGCAGCCCAACATCAAGTTAGGCATGATTATGCTCCAGGGACCCTTTTGTCACAATCAGGCGGTTGGGTGTCATCAGAGGCATAAGGCGGAAGAACTGAGGGGTAGTCGGTAGTCAGAGTTGGGGACCACAGTAAATAATAGGTTCTCATCTGCACATATACCAATGATATGACAGACGCCTCATGATAAGGTGCCCAGGCAGGGATACAGAGAGTCAACAAATAATACCAAAACAACTGAATAATTAGAGTTGGTCTGCTGTGTAGTTATAATAGGGCTGGCACCTCCACCATCTGTCAAAAACGAGTACAAAACTGTGCCAGATTAGAGTAGGGGTCCGCTTTACCTTGGCCAGGCAGTATAGTGTATCAATGTCATAGAAATGAAGGGATACTTAATAGAGTCGGGGGACTGCAATAAAAGTGTTGGATGGTCTCTCGTAAATATTAAAACCAATATAGCCATGTGATAGATGCTGACACACAAAGTGGTCAGGACCCACAGTGGTCAAAATATCCAGTTTTGATGGTACGGGCATATGTTTGTAATACATGCTCTGCGCCAATACACCTGTCCTTTGCTCTCTGGTCTCAGTCTGTCCTGTTGGAGCCAGGTGAGGTGGGCATATTTTAATTAGACTAGGTAAACATCACTCAGTAGGCATCTCTGCACTAAGCACTAGCAAATGTGGTGATACCATTACGCTTGTGTAATTTTGACGACTTCACCACGGTAATGATTTTCAGCATGCGGACATGATGACATCATTATGTTTCTGTCATTTGAACAACTAGGCAACAACAATGATGTTCAGCATGGTATATGTACTGTGCGTAGCTCGAAATAGGCCTCATTGTTTAAATGTGGTTGTACTCATCTTCCCATTACTGACTCATTGGAGGTGAACTTGTGTCCAACAAAGTACTACAACTGAAGAAGAAGTGATTGAAGGTTTCAAGGCATCATGATTACATTAGGAAAAAATATATACGCTCCTTTTGTGAACTGAATTATCTATTGTAATTCTCAGTTTGTATTGTACTGTAGTTTAAAATAACCCATACCAATCAATAGTCACAAATTATTAGCTTATAACAGATAATGAAGTTATGATCATTGTGGTGTGGCTCATGTGGTTAGTAAGTAAAACTCCTAATAATAAAGCCCAGGGTAGACGGTGGTAGCAATCTAGTTCAGACTGTCCTCTTTATCACTGTGCAAGATTGGACCATTTTATTTAATCATTAAGACCTGTTTTAACAGTGCCCAATCAATATATCCATTTTGTTCTCTCTGTAATAGTAACTGCTTGAGGTTTCTTCACCTTTCTGGTGGTCACACCCGTGTATCTCAGGTGGCATGGACATTGTAAAAAGTAAAAAAGGTGAGCACTGTTACAGTCTGTGAATTTCCACTTAATTCATCAAAACACTCAAACCACTCAAAGAGCTCTGCATGAGACTGTTGAGCACCATCCAGGTGCTGACGAAGAATCAAACCCAATGACGAAGCATGCCACCTAGTGTGGGTGATGGGGTTGCATCTTTTTTGAGAGATCTCTTTTACTTTATATTCCGTTGTTTATAGACCACTGCATCATAGCAACCAAACAGTAACATAAACAACATCGCTATGAACACTGGGCCACATGTATCAAATTTGAAAATAGCGATTACCTAATTGCGCTTTTCTGCAAATTGCAATTAGGTAATCGCTATTCCTAATGTATAAAACTCCATGAGTTTCATATAGTGATTCATAGGGGGTCGCAGATCGACCTACCTCATTATTATTAAGGATGTAGGTCGCTATTTGTGACCCCCTAGGAATCGCTAAAATCTTGGGAATGGTGGCCTGGTAGGGTCAGCAGACCACCATGTCCGTGATTGCTTATCAATAAAGAATTTCTTTTTTTTAAATGCAGCTCGTTTTCCTTAAAGGAAAACTGGTTGTGTTTAAAAGAAAAATGTCAAGGTTTTTTTTCATTTTTCAAGAGCAGGCATTTGTCGGTGGGACCACTGCCTGCTCTTAAAAAACGTTTTCACCACCATTCCTAAAGGGGAAGAGGGTCCCTTGGGGACCCCTTCCCATTTGCGAATGGGTTACCACCAACTTGAAGTTGGTGGTAAAATGCAAATGTTTTGCGACCGCATTCATGGTCACAAAACATTCATACATACCGCTGTGATTCGGAATTTGGAAGGGACGCCCTAAACAGGCCCCTTCCAAATACTGAATTGCAAACCCATTTTCCGATTAGTTAACAGGTTACCGAATCGCAAAATAGCATTTCATACATAGGAAAAGCCTTTTTTGCATTTGCAAACGGGCCGATTCCCCAAAACAACCTGTTTGCGAACGCACAATAGCTTCATACATGTGGCCCTATATTTGTTAAACCTGGAGTGACAGAGACCTTGCTAATCCTTTTCTGTGTTTGTGCTTCGTTTCCTTACTTAGGGATGAAATCATAGCGTCAAACACACGAGATACAAAGTGATTGGTATGAAAAACCTACAAAAAGCTTGATAGAATTCCTGATAGATTTGCATCAACCAGGTGCCTGAGAAGAATCAATGTCTTTTCTGCTTGTCGATCAATTCATTGTAGTAACGCTTCATATGAACTTGTTTCTTTCACACGCACACTGGATTGGGAAAAGCCAGACGTAGGTGACAGCATCATCTTCTTGGTCCCATTCAAGCCACATATGCTATGGCACTGCCCTTTCATAGGGCAGTCTTCCTTCACTACCTGTTGCCTCAGAGATTTATAGGTTTGCAGACTCAATCTCTTTCCAGCTCCTCTGATAGCTAAATCTCGGACTCCTGCTCTGTTCTGGATACGAGGCTCAGAGGTGACTCTTAGAGTCATAGACAGGTAATAAACCTTGCCACAATAATCCAAAAATGAGGACGCATTGAGGTGTTGAAGACCTATCTGAGAGTGATCCTGTTGATACCAAAGTAGGAGTACCAAGATTGACAGAAACTAATAAGATTTTCTGAGCTTGACAGATTCGGGAGGTGTCGGACGTGTAGCCTGGAGCTCTGACGCCGCCGGACCAGTGGTGCAGGCATCCTGTTGGCTACACTCGAGGCCCGTGGCCCTGGAAGACTGTGGGGGGCCAGAGAGCAACAGGGGGCAGCTGCAAGGAGCTGCAGCTCCCGAGACGGGCGCGGAGGCTGAGACAGGAAGGCCACCTACCCAGGCCAAAGACGAACAAAATGGCAGCTGCTGTTGGAACCGGCAGTGTCTGGTTGGCTGAAGGGATGCCCTCAGACAGGCATAACTACAGCGGCCGTTAAGGGCAGGTGATTACGCTCGCTGTATAACCTGCCACCGAGCAGTCAGGCTTACTACAGAGGCAATGTGTAAAGCAAAGGCACAGCAGCCACTCACGATAAATACACTGAGCGTCACAAAAGAGACTTCGCACAGGATATACATAAAAAACTTTTATATTCAACACACATATTCAATCATTATAACATGACCATCATATACTTTTAAACATAAAACACATACGGAAATATTACTAGCAGTACTAGGCCCATTCGTATTGTTACTGGCGAAAAAACTATGAGCCAGAGGTCAAGTGCGCCTACAAAGCAGCACAAAGTAAATTTCACAGCCTAAAACGTAAGCTCATCAGGGACTACGTCGCAAAGCAGATTAAGTCCTCTGACAACTCCGCGAAAGAAGTTTTTAAGATAGTCCAGGGTTTCATTAAACCTCAAGCCCTGAAGAGTACTATTCCCCTCTCAGAGGCTCTCTGTGAAGATTTAGCCTCTTTCTTCCAGAACAACATTTTAGCTATTTACTCCTCCTTTCCATCTTTGGGACCGCCAGATTTGTTAACACATATCCCACACCACCTGGGCATGTGGTCTGCTTTCCGCCCTTTCTGCCCGGAGGCGTCCCTGGTGGAATTCAATAAAACTAAATCAGGCTCTCCGTCTGACCCCTGCCCGGCCAGATTCTTCAAGCTACTAGCCCCTTGGTTCAACCCTATACTGAACTCCATCTGGAATGCCTCATTAGAGACTGGGGTCTATCCAACCAGTTGGAAAAAAGCTTATGTCCAGCCAATCCTCAAAAAAGAGGACGCTGACCCAGCAGAGCTTAAAAATTTCAGGCCAATTTCTCTTCTCCCAGTGCCGGCCAAAATTCTTGAAAAGGAAGTTCAGAGACAATTTTCGGACTTTCTCGAGTCGAATAACCATCTGCACGACTCCCAGTCAGGATTTAGATCGGGCTATAGCACGGAGACCGCGCTGCTTGAAGTCGCAGAGTCTATCCGTGAAACTTTAGATCAGGGCAGCTGCGCGATGCTGGTGCTGTTGGACTTGTCCGCAGCCTTTGACACAGTATCACACAGGATTCTCCTAAATAGACTTGAACATCTAGGAGTGACAGGAACTGTCTTAGCATGGTTCCGCTCATTTCTGGAGGGTCGCTCACAACAAGTGATTCTCCACCCCCATGTCTCCAGCTCCAGCCCCCTTATGTGTGGTGTCCCTCAGGGCTCGGCCTTGAGCCCAACGCTTTTTAATGTTTATCTTACTCCCCTTGCGGCAATTGTTGAGCAATGTGGGGTGAAAGTTGTCTCGTATGCCGACGACACGCAACTAGTGTTCTCTTTTAGGGAACACAACGAGACAGCTTTCGCCAATTTTAAGCAGTGTCTTCTTAATATCTCGTCATGGATGATGGATAGCTGCTTAAAATTAAATACCGACAAAACGGAGGTCCTGTTTTTTAACCAATCCAATCCCCCTCAGTCGGTACTTTGGTGGCCGTCCGAGCTAAATCCGCCTCCACTGTCAGTTGCCTCTGCCAGGAATCTAGGGTTTAAGTTTGATTCTCAACTTACTGCCAAGGCGCAAATTGCTCATGTCTCCTCACTGTGTTTCTGGAAGCTGAAGGCTCTGTGGAGATTCCTTCACTTCCTGCCTATGGACTGTAGGAAGACTGTGGTGCATGCATTAGTCACTTCTCAGCTCGACTATGCTAACAGTCTCTACCTGGGTCTCCCTGAGTACCTGCTCAGGAGGTTACAGATTATTCAAAACGCGGCAGCCAGGCTTATTAGGAATGTGCCACTGCGACATCATATTACCCCCCATCTGCAAAGTTTACACTGGCTGCCTGTAAAAAGAAGAATAGAGTTTAAGGCACTGACCTTGGCGCATAGAGCAGTTAGAGATACTGGCCCACATTATCTGAAGCTGAGACTACAGAAATACAGCCAGACCAGAACACTCAGATCAAATGACCAGAATCTGCTGGTGATCCCCCGTTTTGCAAAGGCCAGGATCGGTGGCCGTGCCTTTTCGGTGAAAACCGCTACATTATGGAACTCTTTGCCTGAGCATCTGAGGAAGATCAAGTCGGAGGTTATGTTTAGGAAAACCCTAAAAACATGGCTTTTCGGCCTTCCCTAGAGTTCATTACCTAGTCCTCTCACTCTCCTCAGGTTGGACGCATTGCTAGCGCCGGGACACTTCCGTTGGAGGTAGCCGCGCGCTCTACAAGCTTCAATAATAATAATAATATCAATAGTATGCACACTGTGGACAGTTCCTAATCTAACCCCTCCCAATTGAGAGCGAGCACCCTTATGCAGTGCACAATATCAAAATTATGTACATACACGAAAATAGAACACTTTTTAGCAGCACCGCGAGCCGTAGCCATGCAGGAAAATCCAATGTCAAAAGGTATTGTGCTTTTGGCAACAATCAACGTATAATGCAGCAGCGCCGGCCAGTGTCGTGAATCACAGGCAGTCCACACACGATCATTCTCACACACACACTCACTCCGCACCACTATGTGGTGCAACAGGTATCAGCCAGTCACACACATACGTACTCAGCACCCTAATGCGGTGACACTGGTACCCAGCAGGTCAATGGTTCACCCTCTGCAGACTCCGTGGCCCAAGCCTCACTCTACCCTCTAGTTCACCCCGATTGTCCTATACCCCCAGATGGAAGATAACCAACCCCGTCTCCCGGACACTGGGCCACATGCGGCCGAAGTCTCACTTAGTCTGGGTCCTTGGGAAGCAGGTGGGAATATGTAGCAGTTATAATTAGGAGGTAGACGTAAACAAGGGAGAGGTTAGCTGCCACTCAGGAAGTTCACTCACAGGTCTCAAAACACAAAGGAGTCAAGCAGTCTCTTGACCTGCTTTCGAACTGTCTCGGATGTGTCTCTTCAACCCAGTCAATCTCTCTCACTACTACCTGGTGCCAAGATGTCTTCGGGAGGGGCCAGGTGCAGAGAGGGCAGTGGCAGCATTTGAAAGTGGTGAGGCGTAAAAGCTCGGGATGAGTGCCCTGTGGTGAATGAGCGACCCTGAGAAACTTCAGAAAAAAGAGTGGGCAAATGGTGCACTTTCAAGCAAACCTGAAAAAGCAAGAAGGTCAACAAAGCACCTCTGAGTTTCTGTTTCTCCACAGCCCCTCTCTCATCCACCTCAAAGCCTCTGCTCTCCCTCCAGTCTCTCTCTCCTCCACCTTCAAACCTCAGTTGTCCCTTAACCTCTCTCTCCTCCTCTTCCAAGGCTCTGCTCCCTCTCAGTCTCTCCCCTCTCCTCTCTCCATCCTCAAGCCTCTGTTCTCCCTCCTCCACCTCCGAGCCTCCTCTCTCCCTCAGACTCCCCCTCCCTCTCCTCCAAGTCTCCAATAGGTGACCCAGCCAAGGCCAAATGTAGGCTTTTCAACATGTCAAAGGCACCCACATTGACTTGGGCTGGCCACAGTTTTTGACTACAGCAGCTCAGGCATACAATGGCCTCCACTTGACATGACTTCTCCACGCCAAAGGCCCGCAGCCTGGCCACATCGAGTGCTGTGGAAGGCGCTCCAACCCCACAGTGATTGCACTGCTCATAGCCAACACCCAACCAGTCCACAACTCTTCTTGCCAAACAGTGAGCAGCCTTATCTGGTCCCACTCCAGGCAGATCAGCCTCATCTAAAAACTATCGACCAGTCCATCTGGTATCACCCCAGAAACGCACTATTAACAAAGAGTGCAGCTCTCTCCATGTGGACCCATTCGATTGCCGCAACAATCGCTGTATGCAGATACAATTGGGAGGCTCAATACATCAAGAATAACAGCCAAAATCAACGAATGACTCAAGAATGTTGGTTGTGAATGGCACCCACAACTACCAGTGACCCAGTGGAACTTATACTCCTCCGTTGCTGCTGCACTGAAACAACCATTCAGGTGAGCGCTGCCTCCAGACTTCAAAAGGCGAGACGCATTACAGCAAGGAAATGAAAAATAAACAGTAAGAAATCATTTCAAGTGGCCTAGCAATCAAATAGAACGTAACCCCCTAATCGTCCCTTTAATACTCTTAAGCACAAACTTTCAACATGTCATAAAAGAATCTCTACCTGCAATCCATGGGCCCAGTCTTCAAAGCAACCTCATAGCAGAATAAAAATGAATGTAATTTGTCACTGACTCCCAATGTTATACTTTCAAATGTCTTCAATTTCGACTCTCGACCAGACGCTTTCCCTGCGTTTTGACATGAAGCCCAATAATGTTCCCAGACGAAACACAAGCACAGGCACAAAACGCCCAGCTTTCCGATGGAAAACAAAGAATCAAACTTAGCAATTAGGAGATTAAATGAACAGCAATGTGTTCAGAAAAATAAACAAACATTACTTGAAGTCACTTCAAGTGTTTCCTCACTTGAAGACAAAATGCAGCTGACATTACGCATTCATCGACATAGGGTCCCTCTGTACTTACTTTCAATAAATAAATAATAAATAAATCCGTATTTGTAAAGCGCAAACTACTCACCCTTAGGGGTCTCAAGGCGCTGGGGGCCGTCGTGGAAATTAAGTGAGCTATTGCCCAGAGTCACATGGTGCTGAGCTGAGCTGCCGCCAGAGCCGAGGATCGAACTGTGAGCCCTGTGCTCCGAAGTCAGCTGCCCTGGCCGCTGCACCACACCTCTCCACTCTTCAATCCCCTCCGGACTCCCGCAAGCAGTACAGAAGACAGGGAGAGTAGTCACCTACAAACTGGACAGCAGATGGCTGAAATCAAGGGGCGTGTGAGTATTGGTTTCCATGGAAATTCTCCTGCCTGGAACAAGCACCACGTCACACCGGGAGGAGGGGGAGACTGCAACTGTGTCTCTTAGCCAATCTTGACGCTGCTCCCCTGCTGTTACACAGCATAAGAGTAGCGCCAGGATTGGCTTGATCAGGGAAAATCACCACTCATTTGGAGACCAGGGATTGTGGCATTGACCAACCCCCGATCTTCCAAAGTGCAGGTGAAGAGAGGCCCTAGCGTGCATGTCGGGCTGGCCAGAGCAAGGCAGCCATCCAACACGTCATGCGCACTTTGTGGGCCTAGATACAGTGAGCTGAGGCACTGCCCATCACATTGAAGCCCCACCCCCTTCAGAGAACCAGAGCCCCCGACAATCGCCAGTGGCTGAAGGCAGACACATTTCAGAAGTTTGTTACAACTACCTGCACATCAATATTTTGTGTACATGTAATGAGGAGCCAAAACACGAGTGGGGCAATACCCCCTTGCCCCAATGGAGGCCCAGCCCCAGGAAGAGGGCTGTTGGTCCACCACGATGAGGGCCAAAAGAGGAACAACTGATGAATGGGGAGTAACACAGCGGAGCCTCTCGATAGGATGAGGCACCCCGATCAGTACACGATGATCCAGGTCGTGCCTAGGCAATTTGGGCATGGCGGCTGATGCGTGTAGGGATGAGTCGCATCAGGCACTTCAGACTTCAAACACAATGAGTTGCAAATTCTGCACCTCCCTGGAAATGATGCTCATTGACTGATGCACGTTGAGTTGGGTTGCACCAGGCAATTCTGGTCACACACAACAAAGAGTTGCAATTCAATACCTCCATAGAAATGAGGAACAACGTCCGGTGCACTATGATATAGGTTGCATCAGACCAGTCTAGTCACATATACACTGGCGCAAGTTAAGAAGAGCCACATGAGGTACAATGAGGCACTACTCCGGGTACACCCCCACCTCTGAGGGTCGCACCCTGTGAATTGGACACCGAATGCAATGAGCATGCAGACGGCGTGTCGCACAAGAGAAATGCAGCACTCACGACAAAATAGGCCACGCAGGGTCTCGCAACTGGTGAATCCGCTCACCACCACTAGACACTTATGAGTGTTGGGTTCCCCGCAGTTTGGGAACCACACGTCTTAGATGTGGGCAAGATTTCTGGGGCTACGCACTAGACAATTAGGTCTCCAGACACAAGTCTTAGTTCCACGCTCGCACCACGCTACCAGTTGAGATTCAGCAGCTGAGGTGGGCACTTTAGAGAGTACCGCTCTCCAGATGTCACAGGTAGATGGTGTAGGTCCCTCAAGAGAGATCTTTGATGTCTCTGAGATCTCCGAGAGAGCAGGAGGCCCATGGTAGGGCCCGTGGACAGCACACTTCTGGGCGCTACACTTCAGAAGGTCCTCGGCCCAGGCCAGCATCTATTCGGACAGTTATCCTCCATGTGCACAACAGAGTCCTCTGACAATGTGCACCACGCAGTCCGAGTTTTCCGGTCTCACGTCCCCACAGCATATCTCACCCTTTGCTGAAGGATGGCACCCGTAGTTATACTGTTGCGTGTCTTTGAAGTTCGTGGTTGTTTAGGGGGTTTTCCCTTTGAACCACAGATGTCTCCCCTAAATTGTAGGCCTGTCTGCCATGGGCCCTTGGAATGCAGAACTTGGGGCCTGATTCACAAAGGTAAACATACACTTTTGTGTAATTACAAATTTTCGGTATTCACAAAGGTAAGCTTAGACCAAAAGTCTAACTTTGCTACTGTTAGAAATGGGGGTCTCTAGTTAGCCATGGCTGGCGCAAATGCCCAAATAGGGACCCTTCTTCCTAAGTCAGGGCAAGTGGGCTACCCCCTTTGATAACCCCTGCTCAACCCTGTGGTAACGTAGCACGAGCAGTTAGGCCTATCTCAGAGGCAGTGTGTGAAGCATTTATGACCATGCACAATAAGGCAGTAATGACACCACAAAAGGACACAACTCAAGGAGGTACAGAAAAATAGTATCTTTATCTAAGGTTTAGTACGAGACTCTCAAAAGCGTTTTAACCAGTCACAATGCACGTAAATCAGTAGGGACTTTAAAAAGGCAATAACATATTCACCAGAACGTGGCACTGACTGAGTTCAAGGCCTGGGTCTACGCGACCCGTTGCGCACCAGATACCTGCCGTTGGATGGGGACACAGTACGTAGCTTCTCGAAGAAGCGGAGACGGTGACAGGCGGACTCCCTGCGACCACAGTTCTCGACTGCAGTGGTCCACAACGTGCACTCACAATGATTCGGGCACTCGGGGACAGGCGGGCTCCCAGCGGCAGCAGCACGCAGCTGCGGCAGCCCGGGCTGGTGGTGGCGATGACTCTCGTCGTGCAGCTCCATGGTGGGCGCACAGTGGCAGCAGCTCTCTCTTAGCTGCGGCGGCCCACAGGGCGATTCACGATGATGCAACGTTGGCAAAGATGCGGGCACTCAGCGGCAGCAGCTTTCTCTTAACTGCGGCGGCCCACAGGACAAATCACAATGGTGCGAAGTTGGCAAAGATGCGAGCACTCAGCGGCAGCAGCTCTCTCTTAGCTGCGGCGGCCCACAGGACAAATCACAATGATGCACAGCTAGCCCAGGTGCGAACCCTCAGCGGCAGCAGCTCTCTCTTAGCTGCAGCGGCTCACAGGACAACCCACGATGATGCAAAGTTAGCAAAGGTGCGAGTACTCCGCGGCAGCAGCTCTCTCTTAGCTGCGGCGGCTCACAGGACAAATCACGACGATGCACAGCTGACACAAGTGCGGGCACTCAGCGGCAACAGCTCTCTCCCAGCTGCGGCGGCCCACAGGACAAAGCACGATGATGCACAGCTGACCCAAGTGCGGGCACTCGGCGGCAACAGCTCTCTCTTAGCTGCAGCGGCCCACAGGACAAATCACGATGATGCACAGCTGACACAATTGCGGGCACTCAGCGGCAACCTCTCTCTTAGCTGCGGCGGCCCACAGGACAAATCACGATGATGCACAGCTGACACAAGTGCGGGCACTCAGCGGCAACTGCTCTCTCTTAGCTGTGGCGGCCCACACCGATTCAGCGAAGGTTCTGAAGATTCAAATTAAGGCGGGCGCTCAGCGGTGGCAGCTCTCTCTTAGCTGCGGCGGCCCACACAGATTCAGCGAAGGTTCTGAAGATTCTAATTAAGGCGGGCGCTCAGCGGCGGCAGCTCTCTCTTAGCTGCGGCGGCCCACACAGGTTCAGCGAAGGTTCAGAAGATTCAAATTAAGGCGGGCGCTCAGCGGCGGCAGCTCTCTCTTAGCTGCGGCGGCCCACACACAGAGTTAACAAGGGTTACCAGTCCGCGTTCCTCACAGTAGAACTAGAGGTTCCGGATTACTCGACGGAGGCCTCACCTGCAAGTAGAGTCCCTAGCGCAGGAATTCAGGCGGCTGACGGGGTGAAGTCTAATGTCTCTGAGACTTCAGCAGGAGGCGCTCTCAATTCAGGCCCTCGGGTAGTTTCTTCGGCAAGCTTGGTGAAAGTTTCAAAGTCCTTTCCTCTGTCCGCTCGGACAGAGTTTCGTCTTGACATCCAGAAGGAACACACCCGAAAAAGGTTTCGGCGCAGCGTTTTATACCTAAAAAGTCTTTGTTCTCTGCAGTCACAAATCACTGCATCCAGCCAGAACCAGTTCGGTGGGGTCGGGGAGCACTTGGTTTACGAGGCGACATCCTGCCCTTTGAGAATCTGGGGGTCTGCTATCAGACGCCCAGTGGGAGGTGGAGCCATCATTCACCTTGCCAGGCACGGCCCTGCTCAGATCAAAGAGTCACCCCTCTCCCTACTCTAAATGCCGATCTCTCTCTCCAGCCAGGTCTGACCCAGCTGGCCCTGCTGCACCAAAACCAGACGGCCAATACACACGCTAGCAAAGCGGACAGGAAAGCTTAGGCCAGAAAATACCTCGTTTCTAGTAGAGGCATTTTCGAACTCGGGCTACGCTAATAATCCTTACTAAAAGATGTATCTCAATGTTCTGAGCTTAAACATATCAAATTCGACGTTCCTATCAGGTTCCTGGGGGCAGGTAGGATTAGGGCATGTAATACTCAGCCTGCCCATTCTGGCCTATGAGAACGGATAGCCTCACAATAGTAAACAGGGAAATGGAGGGTAACTCGCTATTAGAACATGCTACACAGACATACTTTAAAAGCTGCTTCGGTGGGTAGCGCAAATCAGCGCTGCAGGCCCACCAGCAATATTTGGTCTACCAGCCCTGGGCACACACAGTGCACTGATACTAGGGGCTGGCAGGCAACCCAAACGAGCCAATTATGGTTATCCCAATTCATACAGTTATCTTTACACAGGGAGCATTCGCGCTGTGTCACTGATTGGCAGTGGCACAGCGCCCAGAGCATCTAAATCCAGCCAACATAAAAGGTCAGAAGCGAAAAGAGGAGGGGAGACCCGCGCCAATGATGCCAGGTCTAACAGCTACTTTTCGGTATTGCTACTTTTCGTTATTCACAAAAGTCTAACTTTACTACTTTTCAGTATTCACAAAAGTAAACTTAGACCAAAAGTCTCACTTTACTACTTTTCAGTATTCACAAAGGCAAACTACTACTAGTAAAGTTAGACTTTGGTCTAAGTTTACCTTTGTGAATACAAAAAGTAGTAAAGTTAGACTTTTGGTCATTTACCTTTGTGAATACCAAAAAGTATAAACTTACAAAAAAGTGTAAGTTTACCTTTGAGAATCGGGTCTTTAATCTTTAGTAGGGCCATAATCCGGCTCCTAGACGCTAAGTGTCAAAAACTCTATCTTCAATCTATCCCATTCAGCCCTCAAATGGCAGAGGTCTCCAGTTCCCAAGGGATGACCATGGTTTATGGCTGTCGATGGCGGAATGCACAGATGTGCTCCCCCTGACCCTTGCTATCCACAGGATCCAAAACACACAAGATGATGGACGGAATGCTGCACATTGGCAAACATTCACCCCCAGTCACAGATCTGGGTTTAATCCATCGTTATTTTGCTTCACCACTCCACCCCAGTTCAGACATAGCCATATGCAAATCAGTCTTGACCCTATGCCTCATGGGAACAGTCCAGACCGAACTGCCAAGCCATGTCTTCCCTGGACCGGAATCAAGCATCCTAGGACCGGTTTCAGGCTATCAGCCTTCATCAGCCAGGATAGCTTGACTCCAGTGGCGTAGTGAGCACGGGACCCACGTCTGGGCATACCCTTCCCACTTAGGGCGAAATGCAAAACACACAAGATGATGGACGGAATGCTGCACATTGGCAAACATTCACCCCCAGTCACAGATCTGGGTTTAATCCATCGTTATTTTGCTTCACCACGCCACCCCAGTTCAGACATAGCCATATGCAAATCAGTCTTGACCCTGTGCCTCATGGGAACAGTCCAGACCGAACTGCCAAGCCATGTCTTCCCTGGACCGGAATCAAGCATCCTAGGACCGGTTTCAGGCTATCAGCCTTCATCAGCCAGGATAGCTTGACTCCAGTGGCGTAGTGACCACGGGACCCACGTCTGGGCATACCCTTCCCACTTAGGGCGAAATGCAAAACACACAAGATGATGGACGGAATGCTGCACATTGGCAAACATTCACCCCCAGTCACAGATCTGGGTTTAATCCATCGTTATTTTGCTTCACCACGCCACCCCAGTTCAGACATAGCCATATGCAAATCAGTCTTGACCCTGTGCCTCATGGGAACAGTCCAGACCGAACTGCCAAGCCATGTCTTCCCTGACGTGGGTCCCTTGCTCACGTTGCCACTGGATTCAAGCTAGCCTGGCTGATGATGGCTGAATAGCCAGAAACCGGTCCCAGGATGCTTGTTTCCGGTCCAGGGAAGACATGGCTTTGCAGTTCGGGCTGGACTGTTCCCATGAGGCACAGGGTCAGACTGATTTGCATATGGCCATGTCTGAACTGGGGTGGTGGAGTGAGCTAAAGAATGATGATGGATTAAACCCAGATCAGTTGACTGGGGGTGAGTGTTTGATTAGCTCAAACGCTCCGTCCATCATCCCCTTTGGTATCGCTTTGTTCGCCCCTAGTTGGCAGGGTATGCCCAGACGTGGGTCCCTTGCTCACTTTGCCACTGGATTCAAGCTAGCCTGGCTGATGACGGCTGAATAGCCAGAAACCGGTCCCAGGATGCTTGTTTCCGGTCCAGGGAAGACATGGCTTGGCAGTTCGGGCTGGACTGTTCCCATGAGGCACAGGGTCAGACTGATTTGCATATGGCTATGTCTGAACTGGGGTGGTGGAGTGAGCTAAAGAATGATGATGGATTAAACCCAGATCAGTTGACTGGGGGTGAGTGTTTGATTAGCTCAAACGCTCCGTCCATCATCCCCTTTGGTATCGCTTTGTTCGCCCCTAGTTGGCAGGGCATGCCCAGACGTGGGTCCCTTGCTCACTTTGCCACTGGATTCAAGCTAGCCTGGCTGATGACGGCTGAATAGCCAGAAACCGGTCCCAGGATGCTTGTTTCCGGTCCAGGGAAGACATGGCTTGGCAGTTCGGGCTGGACTGTTCCCATGAGGCACAGGGTCAGACTGATTTGCATATGGCCATGTCTGAACTGGGGTGGTGGAGTGAGCTAAAGAATGATGATGGATTAAACCCAGATCAGTTGACTGGGGGTGAGTGTTTGATTAGCTCAAACGCTCCGTCCATCATCCCCTTTGGTATCGCTTTATCCACAGGATCCAGGCACCACGATCCCCGAGACTCTTGGAGTACAGAAATGTCTATTTTCTATAAGTGCAGTTTCTAAGCAAATTATGCCAAAACCCCCTTCACCATTGTAAAGGGTTTGGCACAGCGAACCCATTGATATGAAACATCATGAGTCTGCTCCACTGCAATCCACTATTGCAGTCCGAAATTATGTCAACTGTTGGATTGAAAAATATGTCTAGCTGACTCCTTATAGCATTGTGCGAGTTAAGTTAGCATTTGCGGCACCATTTTATATTCAGCCGCCATTTTGTGCCATGATCGAAAGTAAGCTTCTGTCTCATACCGTCTGCTTCAGCAGAAAACAGCCTTGCTTGTTCTTTTCTTTGTTCAAAGCTGAACTTCGTTGCACTAATGAATAGCTTGTTCTGTTGTTTGCATACCTTTCCTCGTATGTAGCCCTACTCCCACTCTCAGAGAGACGAGCACGGGCTGAGTAACCTTGAAGATAAGATAGTGTGTTCCTGGTCTCAGGATGGTAGCTCATCCTTCTGTACCTCCTTTGTTAACCTGCTCCAACTGGAAATTTCCAGTTTGGGTGGATCCAGTTGGGTGTTGGAAATGTATAATATGTGAAGTTATATTGGTGAGGGTCAGTCCCTCGGCAGCCATCAAAGGAGGCTGGTCAGACTGGACTCCGCTCGAGTACTAATAAAATAACGTTGGTTTGTATTCTCTACTGACTGACCGAGTCTTCATTTGTATGGAAGGCTGAGAGGTGGTCTTGATTGACCCGGGGGGCTCTAATCGGGTCACTTCCTTCAATTGGCGCCCGAACAGGGACTCCATCGGGCTGACCCATTCTCGCCCGCGGACGGGTGAGGAGGACGGGGCCACGTCGGGTCGGATGGGCGGATCGGGGATCCCTGCATGATAGAGTCTTGAACTCGCAGCTGCCCCGTCTGTCTGACCGGGCAGTGCCTCGGCCAGCGGTCACCCCGGCTGGGGTCCTGAACGGCGAAACCCTTGGATCGGACCATTTGGTCCGAAGAGTCGGCAGTGGAGAATAACTTCATTTGACCTGTGTGCACCAGGTGAGTTTGTTTTGGGCCATGGCACAGTTTTGTTTGAGTTTGGTACGGTCTGAGAAACGTTTTTGGACAAGCGCTTGAATTTGTTTGAATTCTTTGTAAACATGGTATTGTTTTGATCTGGTTTCGGTGAGGTCTGTGGACCGATTTTGGTAAGATATTTGAAACTATCCGACTGGCATCGTTAGTAAACGCGTTTTGTCTCAAGATGCCTTGTTTTAGTCGATTGTTTTGTGTGAGTTGTCGTTGTTGTTCCACTGATGCTCGATTGGAGGAAAGGCAGCCGGCGCCCCCAGAGGGTACCCCAAACTTTGACATGTACGTCAAGCACGGCCTTGGCCCTATTATGTTTAGTACATTATGGCACAAATATACGAGGGACAATGCAGAGTTGCAGTGGCCGTTAACAGGTACCTTTGATGAACAAAAATTGAATTACCTGCAGGATAAATTGTTTGCAAAACGGAGTAGACAGTCGATGTTTGATTCTCTTCAAGTATGGCAGAAGGAAGCTAAGCAGAGGCGGATGAAGGCAGAAAAGGAGGCCCGCAAAGGGAGACTGCAGACAGTGACACAGAAAGCAGTAGCGTATGATAGAGAGAAAGTAGAAAAAGGTATAGAGTGTGCTGTTTCGATTGCAATGTGACAAATCCTATGTTGCCCGAGAGGAAGGCGATACATTTGTGGAGGAGTTGTTAGACACCCGGCCCTCGCCTCCATATGCCCCGCAGAGAGTATACCCTGTTGTGCCACAGCCTCCCCCAGCTGTCTCAGTCTCTTCCGCTCCCGCTGTTTCTGTTTCTTCTGTCATTGATTCAGTTGCTCTAACA
>CAWUFW010023581.1:0-73122 GCA_963921515.1 Calotriton arnoldi
ACCCAATGATGATTTAAAGTTAGGGTCAAGGAGACCGTATGGACATGAATGACAATAACGTCGTCGTTTCGACCCTGGACACAGCGCAGAATGTTATGCGTCACAACGGGTCTTCTTCAGGACTGTGAAAGGCGGGGTGGACAGCCTGTAAAATTAATTAATAGGAGTCAGTTGTGTTCAAAAAGTCAAAGAACTATTGTGTGTATTGCAGTTGGCAAAGGTATGGCTTACCACATGAACAGATAATCCAGTCAATGGATTAGAAGGAAGCTGTGATCCTAATGGAAGATTCCACTAGAGGTTGGAAATCTACAAATAGAAAAACCCCATTAGTATAAACTTAATGGTGGTTTGTGACCAAAGTTGTGGTGATGCAGCTGGAAAAAGGCCTTACCAGAATTCCTGCTGAAAATCAGGACGTGGTAGGGATCCAATAATGGTATCCAGAGGTAAGTTAATGGATCAATCAATTCACTTGGCTAGGGTCCAAAGGATTGAAGACATCCACCATCCGGTAGGAGTCTAAGATTAAATGAAATGACCTGTCATTATATTGTGAAAGCCTGTTTTTGCTAATGTATAAAATACTAAAATTAAAAAACATACCTTACTGCGAAACAAACGCTCAAATCGTTGAAGACCTCCACCAGCAGGTTGTAGTCTAAACAAAAATTGAGCAAGGTACTGGTTTAGAAAAGTGTCTTAAGTATACATGATTCTGACATACATTATTTTCTCCAGGCTACTTCTAGCCAGTGTAAGACTGAGGAAGAGAAGCATACCTTAAATAAGAGCAGTGGCTCAAACAGTTGACTTCCACCAGCCGGTTGGAGTCTTGTAATGCCGAGTTTGCTTGTTTAATAATGCCACCAAGAAAGGTCAGGTACTGCGGGGTTAAAAATAAAAGCTCTTTCAGGGAAAGGCTCTTTACGGAATAAAAATGTGTCAGAGACATGTGCGTGTAAATGCTTCCTCTCACCTTCAGAACTTGCACTTCTTATGCCGTACGACTGAAATTTCTTTCGAGTGCGGCCGCGGTGGAATCTACCAGCTTTTGACAACTTGCTGACGTAATAGTCAGCTGGATTGATCCGCGTGCACGTTGAGATGCAGCAGCTCGGTAGAGCTGACGTGAAGCGCTGCTGTCAGTATCGACACTCTGTTTCAATTAGCCAGGCCTGTCTGAACTTTTGATACATTTGTACACGAACCATTTCGGAGTGTTGCACGTGATCCGCTAAGTCAAAGGAACATTTTAACACAATAAAGCTTTGGAGACTCTGCACAGAGTCTAATGGAAATATTTTTAAAAACGTGACACATTGTTTTTGGAACTATGTTACGATGTAGACATTTGAAAACAGTGACACATTTGCAATCAAAACATATTAAAGCTGGGCATTTTGCGAATTAAATGTATAACTTTTGATAAATTTGTACAAGAACCATTTAGGAGTGTTGCACGTGATCGGCTAAGTCCATTTTAACACAATAAAGCTTTGGAAACTTGGCACACCGTCTCATGGTAACATTTATAAAACGTGACGCACTGTTATTTGAAACTCTGTTACGATGTAGACATTCGAAGACAGTGACACATTTGTAGTCAAAACATGTTAAAGCTGGGCATTTTACGAATTAAATGTATAACTATGTACCATTTTAAATGCATAATCAAAACATTTTCAATTCAGACTTATTTAAACAAAACATCTAATGGCATCCCGAGATGTAATCATTCTAATGCCATTATTTGCTCGTAAGCGCTGTCAACATTGTTAAAAGAAGATTGGTTGAATGACAGAACTGAACATATGATCAGATTTCTGGTTAGAGTGCACACACGAGTGAAATGTAAATCTCTTATAGCCATACACCTAATTTTGATATGCTTCTGCGCGCACCATTCTGTTAGTTAAAGACATGGAATGTCTCATGCAATAAAACAGACACTGTGAGAAGTTGGCCTGGTATATGCTGTCCACTAATTAAAGTGGGCACCTTGCACCAGTCCAAACAACCCCTTATTGGAGATAGGTTAAAGACAACCTTTATTGAAAGCTATCCTAGTGGTAGCTATGGAGAGCAGCCTTCAGGCTAAGTCTTGAAGGAATGTAAAGCAGCTTGTTTTACCAGTCTATAATCTCTTGAGTGACCAAATGAAAGAGGACCACACCAGGTATATATTTAAAATATATGTATTTAGTCTTAAACACACCCCTCTAGTCTCTTTATGAGGCTAGAGTTCGAAGTACATAAGTTACAAGTCAGTTATCAACAGTAATAGCACAAATACACGTTTGAGCCCTAGGGGCGTACCAAACCATATACCAATAAAGTGGTATAAGAACCACGACTGAGCTAGACACAGGGCCTAGAGCCTGTAGAAGTGCTTGGCCCTCAAGGGACCACCCAAGGTAGTGACACAGGGGACCCACGGGGGACGCGTGCAGTGTGAGAACACAGCCGCGAGCCGCCGTTGACTTCTATGGGGAATGTCGCGGTTGGAGTTTTAAAGAAAAAGGACACTTAGAGGAAGACTTGGAGCAAACCCCTTTAGAACTAGGTTGTTCTAGAGTCTATACCCACGGGAGCACCGGAGTACTCGAGTTACCTCACCCAGGGAAGCCGGGTGCATAGGTGACTTTCGGGGTCGGGTTTCGTCGTCGTTTTCAATGGCGATCTGCTGCAAAGTGCTGCTGGCGACCAAGTCGAAAGTGTTCGGGTGGATCCAAGGGTGGATCGAAGATCTGAAGAACCTGAAAGCAGAGGGGACAGAGTCTGGGTCACTAGCCAGTGACCAGGAAGGCGATGAGCAGATGCCCACCGATGTCGGGTGCTTCAGGTAGGTTGACGGTCGTCTTGACTCTTCAGCCACGAGGTCCAGGAGACGTCGACGACAACCAGGAGCTGGATTCGAGCTGTCCCACGACGTCTGTCGATTGCAGGGGTGTCGGCGACCGGATTGGGCCCAACAAGCCTTGGCAACGGCAAGTCTCGTAGAAAACAGAGAAAGGACGTTGATGCAGACCAGCAAGGTCTGGGGGACTCACCCAGCGAGGGTAAGTCAGGGCACGTCTGGAGCAACCAGGAAAGCCCAAGCAGAAGAAGAGTTGCCTTCGGGAGGGCCCACTAGCCAACGGACTAGCGACCGCAAAGGAGCCTCGAGTGAACGCACTTGGAGCTGGCTCACAGGACACTCGTGGAGCAGAGGCCAGGGATCTTCGGTGCAGTCGGTGCTGGAGGCGGGGGCTACTCGGAGCCCAAAGCACAACTTCGTGGGAGACCCAGAAGAGGATGCACTTGCAAAATTACTCGGTGTCCAGGGGTCACGGTTCCACATTACCCACGACAGCTATGGGCCTCAGCTTTGCTGGGGACTCAGGGCAGCCTCGGGAAGTCTGGAAATCTAAAGCCTGGTGATGCAAAGACTTTGGCGTCCGGCGGGAGCTTCAGCGATGCAGACCGGACAATTGCTTTTAGGTGCCTGCCAAGCAGGGGAGTCACTCCTTGACCCCAAGGGAGATTCTTCAGTCCTCTAATCTTCAGGTAGAGCGTCGAAGGTCCAGGATTCAGTGTCAGAGTTTCGTCCAGGGTAATCTAAAGTCGTAAGGACTGGGGTCCCATACTTATACTAAGTTAGGGGTTGGACATACTCTGGGGACCCACCTATGGGAGGGTCAGGGAAGAGGGGTGGTTACACCCATTCCCTTTGTCCAGTTTCGTGCCAGAGCAGAGGCAGGTAGCCCCTGCAACCGGTTTGAACTGGCATATGCACAGGGACACCAAGTGTGCCCCCAGTGCAGGACTTCTGAGCACCAGAGAGTGCTCCCGCCCAGCCCCAATACACATTATCCTGTCTGAGTTTCAGTCAGCAGCAGGAGGCCAGACCCGTGTCTGTGGCAGCTGCATCCATTTTGTGATGCCAGGGCTCTGGAAAGAAGTTACCGGGTAGCCCGGTGTGTACATGTCTCTCCCTCTAGAAGGGTGGAATGCTACCCCCGCCATCAGGACTGGCGGGGGGGTAGTATTCCAAGATGTTTGACACCAAACACGACATGTTTTGGTGCAGCCAGTCCAAAGTTAGCATTGTACCGCGAGGATATAATGCACTTAAGAGTATATGGTCAGGCTGTACCACAAACAGCATCAGAGGAGGGACTCCGAACGCTGTAGAGGGGCTCTGCTCATGCAGGGGCACCCTCTCACATAAGAACCAAGCACTCTGCCTTCAGGATTGGTAAGGCCTGCCATAGGAGTGACTTATAGGTTTATATGTGTGTGCAATGGTAGTGATATAGGTAGCCTATACCACTGTAAGGGGTTGTGAGAAGTTGGCCTGGTATATGCTGTTCACTAATTAAAGTGGACACCTTGCACCAGGGCAAATCGACTCTTATGGTAGATAGGTTTAAGACAACCTTTTAAAGAAAGCTATCCTAGTGGTAGCTGTGGAGAGCAGCCTTCAGGCTAAGTCTCGGAGGAATGTAAAGCAGCTTGTTTTACCATATAATCTCTTGAATCACCAAATGAAAAGACACCACACAGGTATATATATCAAATATATATGTATTTATTTCTAAATAACTCTCTACTAATCTCTTTATGAGATTAGAAGACAAACATATGCACAAATCAACGTTTCACAATAAGTTAAGCACAAAATATGGCTGGGGCCCTAGGGGCGTACCAGACCATATACTAAGTAAGAGACTTAGGGACAACGACTTGCAGGGAGACAAGGCCTAGGGCCTTCAGAAGTGCTGGGGCCTCACGAAACCACCCAAGGCAGGTAAGTAAAGGACCCACGGGGGACGCGTGCAGTGTAGATACACAGGCGCGGATCGCCGTTGACTTCAATGGGGCAAGTCGCGGTTGGAAATAAAGAGTTTTAGGATACTTCTATAGAACCTACAAGCAAGTCACTTACAGGGTAAGTCGTTCTAGGGCCCACACCCACAGGAGCACTGTAGTGTTGGAGTTACCTCACCCAGGGAAGCCGGGTGCACAGGTGTCCTTTGGTGTCGGGTCGCGGCGTCGTTTTCAATGGCGAACAAAGAAGACTTGCTGCTTGCGGGAGCTGAAGAAGTGTCCGGTGGAATCCAAGCCTGGATTCTGAAGAAGGATGACCTGAAAGCAGAGGGGACAGTGTTCAAAGTCACTTGGCAGTGACTCGGGGCAAGGAAGATGGATGCCCACCGTCGTCGAGTGATTCAGGTCGGTTGCGGGTGCCTTGACTCTTCAGCCACGTGGTCCAGGAGGTGTCGACGATGACCAGGAGCTGGATTCGGTGTGTCGCTCGACGTCTGCAGCTGACTGCAGTGTCGGCAACTCGATCGGAGCCAACAAGCCTTGGCAACAGCAAGTCTCGGGGAGATGAAGAAAAGTCGATGGCACAGACCAGCAAGGTCTGAGGGACTCACCCAGCGAGGGTAAGTCAGGGCAGGCCTGGAGCAGCAGGGGAGCCCTTTGGTTTCTTTAAGAAGTCTTCTGGGGACCCACGAGCCGGCTGGCAAGGGATCGCAAAGACACCTCGGGCGGAATCACTTAACAGGGGCCCACGGTCACTCGGGATGGTGTAGGCCTCTGATCTTCGGAGGGATTCCTGCTGGAGGTCGGGACCACACGTGGTCCAAAGCACAAGTTCGTAGAACGTTGTGAAGGGGTTGCACTCGACAATAGTGCACGGTACCCAGGGGTCGTGGTTCCTCGTCACTCGTGGGGTCCACTTGCCTCAGCTTCGCTGGGGACTCACGATGGCCTTGGAGAAGTCAGGAAATCCACTTCTTGGGCTGCAGGGACTTCGGACTCCGGCGGGAGCGGCGTAGTTTGCGACCGTCGTTGTCGTTTTTGGTGCCTGCCAAGCAGGGGAGTCACTCCTTGACTCCAAGGGAGATTCTTCTGTCTTCCAAAGGTAGTGGAACGTCGAAGGACCAGGATTCTTCTGTAGAGCGTCGTCCAGGGGTTATCTGCTTTGCAATGGCAAGGTTCCCCCTCTTATACTAAAAAGAGGGGATGGACTAGCTCTATGACCCCACCTATGGGAGGGTCAAGGGAGGGGGTAGCTACACCCACTTCCCTTTGTCCAGTTTCGCGCCAGAGCAGGGGCAGGTAGCCCCTGAGCTGGTTTGAACTGGCATATGCACAGAGGAGCCTTCTGCTCCCCCAGTGCAGGACTTCAAAGCACTCTAAGAGTGCACCCACCCAGCCCCAATACACTAAACCCTGTCTGGAAGGTGGTTACACCTCCCTGTGACAGGATGCCTATTGTTGGGCTTCCTCCACTGTGAGTTTCGGTCATCAGCAGGAGGGCAGCCCAGTGTCTGTGACTGGTGGCATCCATTTTGTGATGCCAGGGCTCTTTAGGATTCTACCGCGTTTCCACAGCAGGTACATGTCTTATCCCTCTAGAAGGGTGGAATGCTACCCCCGCCGCCAAGATTGGCGGGGGGTAGTATTCCAAGATGTTTGACACCAAACACGACATGTTTTGATGCAGCCATTCCAAAGTTAGCATTTACCGCGAGGATATAATGCACTTAAGAGTATATGGTTTAACCGCATCCACAAACAGCACCAGAGAATGGACTCTGAGAACTGCAGAGGGGCCCTGCTCATGCAGAGGCACCCCCTCACATAGAAGCCAAGCACCCTGCCCTCAGGATTGATAGGGCCTGCCTTAGGGGTGACTGATAGGTTTATATGTGTGTGCAAGAGAGATATAGGAAACCTATATCTCAGTGAGGGGTGCTAGCACCACCTCACCCAGGCTGCAGTAGCAGGCCTGTGGTGTCAGATTTAGACTGCTTCCCAGGGGTGGCATAACACATGCTGCAGCCCCTGGTAGGCCTGTGAAGTACCTATGCCCTTGGCACCTAAGGTACCATATACTAGGGACTCATAAGGCACCACAGTATCCAATCACTAGTGCACCTAGAGTGCACTCCATGTCGTTTAGAGAGAGCAGATAGACTGGGGCCCTGAATAGCAGGGTCCCAGTCCAACTAAGTCATAAACCAGCAAAACACCATAAAAAAGTGGGGGCAACCATATAGTCAGATTCCACCTTCCTACATAACCCCCCCAAACGAAAGGAGATAAGGCTAACCTTGGCCAGTTGAGCCTTTATTGACTAAGTGGCCATATAAGGAAGCACCTGCACTAGCATGGTTGCCCCCTGTCTTATGGTCCACTAAGCAATCCCTCACCCTAAGGGTATGAGAGGGTCTCCACCATGGGGAATCACTACCTGTGGTGTGCTTTGGTAAAGTACCAGGCTGGTGAGGTGTCTGAGTAGGGAAGTGTGGCCCTAGGAATGTTGGCCTCAGCTTTCTCAGCTCACTGGTCACCATGTATGCCTGTCTTTCCATGACTGAGTGGTACTCTGCTCTAAGGGTCAACCTTTGACTGCCTACAGCCGGGGGTTGGGTCCCTTTGGGTGGAACACTGGAGGGACATGGCATGTTTGGAACCTTTTGGTCCCAGGTTTGCCCTTGCCTAACAGAGTCCTTCTGGGGAGGTCCCTACATAAAGGTATGGGGGATCCCTCAGTGGGTTGAGGAATTTCTACCTGGCTAGGGCTACTAGCCTGGGTGCCCCTAATCTGCTGATGGGGGGTTCCTCTGGACAGGGGGCCCTGGGGGTCCACTGACCTCCCTGACCTCTGCAGCCCTGGGCTGACTGAGGCAGGGTAGAGAGGGGCAGGTTACCTGCTCCAGACTGGGTACCACCTTGTAAGGGTCCTCTGCCATCAGGGGGTGGCCAGGCCAGGCCTGACTACCTCTGTGGCAGTTCCTTCACTAGGGGTAGGGTCAGTTCCCTGAGGAGGCTGACCCTTACCTACTGTCTGGAGGGAAGAAGACTTTTCTTCAACCCTTGTGCTCTCTTCTGGGGGAGAGTGGGCCATTCTTCCAGGCTCCATCTCTCCAAAATCTTGGGCTGGGGCTGTGGCCATCACAGCCCCACTAACCTTTACAGGGACACCCAACATCTTCAGATGGGTTTGGTGTTCAATTTCAGCCCAGGCTGAAATTTCCAGATCATTGCCCATCAGGCAATCTACAGGTAAGGTTGGGGACACTGCCACTCTTTTTGGGCCTGTGACCCCCTCCCAGCTGAGATTGACTATGGCCATGGGGTGCTCTGTTCTGACACCATCAATGTTGGTCACCTGGTATTTAAACTCAGGTAAAAGCTGGTGAGGGGGACTAGTTTCCCTGCCACCATGGTGACACTAGCCCCTGTGTCCCTAAATGCCACAGCTTTCTGACCATTAATTATTGGCTCCAGTCTGTACCTGCCCAATGCTGTGGGACCCACGGTAAAGGTGGCAAATCCTATACCACCATCAGAATCTGAGGAGTCTGTTGAGGGGGTCCTGTCTGAACTAGGGCCCACCTCTGTTCCTCTTGCAAAAGCACCTAACTTTTTGGGTGCACTACTCCCAACTGGAGGATTACTACTGGTAGTACCAGGAGGGGTGGTAGTAGTTGTTGGAGGAACATTTTCTTTATTGCCAATCCTGGGACAACTGGGATCAGATTTCCAGTGCCCAGGCTTTTTACAGACATGGCAATAGGGTTTCTTTTCAGGAGAGGAAGGAGTTTGGGACCCACCCCCAGAAGAGGACTTTTGGGGCCCTGTAGTGGACTTATCCTTAGATTTATCCCCACCTTTCTCTTGGGACTTGGTAGAATCTTTCTTGTGGTCACCACCCTGATTCTTAGGCCTTACTCTGGTTCTGACCCATTTGTCTGCCTTCTTTCCCAATTCTTGGGGAGAGGTCAGATCAGAGTCCACCAGGTACTGGTGTAAAAGCTGGTTTTGACAATTATTAAGGATCTGTTCTCTCATCATTAGATTATAAAATCCTTTGAAATCAGTAACCCTACTGCCAACCAGCCAACCCTCCAGAGCCTTGGATGCACAATCTACAAAGTCTGTCCAGTCCTGAGTCTGTGCCTTCTGGGTATCTCTGAACTTCAACCTGTACTCTTCAGTGGTTAAGCCAAACCCATCTATCAGTGCACTCTTCAGGACCTCATAATCATCAGCATCCTCCTCTCTAACAGTGAGGAGCTTGTCTCTTCCTTTATCTGAAAAGGAGAGCCACAAGATTGCTGCCCACTGCTTTTGGGGGACCTGCTGTACTCTACAGGCCCTCTCCATAGCAGTTATCCACTTGTGGATATCATCCCCACTCTGGTAGGGAGGAACAACCTTGCTCAGGTTCCTATGGTCAGGAATATATTCTCTGCCTCTAGGGACACTGTTGCTGCCACCAGGGGGTTCTAACCCCTCTTTTCTAGAAGCTCTCTGGATCTCCAGGGCTTCCCTATCCAGTGCCAACTGCTTGGTTCTGAGGGCCACTCTGGCTTCCTCATACTGGAGCAGTTTGCACCTTCTCTCAGAGGAGGTCTCTCTTAAGGAAAAGTATGAGCTCCTCTGCTGGACAAATTCTCTGCCAGAGTGATAAGAGTGGTCAGATTCCCTGGAAGGGGATCTGTGCCTCTCCTCCTCTCTGTCAGTTCTCTTAGGGAGAATTCCTCTGTCCTTTTCAGGCCCCTTGGAGCCTGGCCCTTCAATCACAGAGTCTTGGTCATACTGATTTTCATCATCTGACCCAGATACTATGACTGACCCACCCACTGATTCAAACCCTTTAGCTCCTAGAGCCAATCTAAGGTCATCTGCTGTCAGCAGATCTATCAGGTGTAGTGTTGAGGGACTCTGTCCTAGTCTCAGGTGTCTGTCAACACACATGGCTCTCAAGTCAGAGAAAGCCATGTCCTTATACTGAGGCTGAGTGGATCCACTGGGTCCACCCTTTAAGGACATTCTAGTGTTGTGCAGTGTTGTACTACCTACACTAGTTTGTGGCCTACTGATCCTAGCTTGAGCTGTGGAAAGGGTGTGCTATCCCTTGGCACACAGCTCTAAGTTCAGTAGAACTTATTGATACTAAGCTTGACTTTATATGTACCTTGAGTACCTATAATGGTTTTCAGTTAGTAATTCAAATAGAGATTTTCTGGTAAAACAATGGCAAGCTGGAATCCCACACGCTGCCCACCAATGTGAGAAGTTGGCCTGGTATATGCTGTTCACTAATTAAAGTGGACACCTTGCACCAGGGCAAATCGACTCTTATGGTAGATAGGTTTAAGACAACCTTTTAAAGAAAGCTATCCTAGTGGTAGCTGTGGAGAGCAGCCTTCAGGCTAAGTCTCGGAGGAATGTAAAGCAGCTTGTTTTACCATATAATCTCTTGAATCACCAAATGAAAAGACACCACACAGGCATATATATCAAATATATATGTATTTATTTCTAAATAACTCTCTACTAATCTCTTTATGAGATTAGAAGACAAACATATGCACAAATCAACGTTTCACAATAAGTTAAGCACAAAATATGGCTGGGGCCCTAGGGGCGTACCAGACCATATACTAAGTAAGAGACTTAGGGACAACGACTTGCAGGGAGACAAGGCCTAGGGCCTTCAGAAGTGCTGGGGCCTCACGAAACCACCCAAGGCAGGTAAGTAAAGGACCCACGGGGGACGCGTGCAGTGTAGATACACAGGCGCGGATCGCCGTTGACTTCAATGGGGCAAGTCGCGGTTGGAAATAAAGAGTTTTAGGATACTTCTATAGAACCTACAAGCAAGTCACTTACAGGGTAAGTCGTTCTAGGGCCCACACCCACAGGAGCACCGTAGTGCTGGAGTTACCTCACCCAGGGAAGCCGGGTGCACAGGTGTCCTTTGGTGTCGGGTCGCGGCGTCGTTTTCAATGGCGAACAAAGAAGACTTGCTGCTTGCGGGAGCTGAAGAAGTGTCCGGTGGAATCCAAGCCTGGATTCTGAAGAAGGATGACCTGAAAGCAGAGGGGACAGTGTTCAAAGTCACTTGGCAGTGACTCGGGGCAAGGAAGATGGATGCCCACCGTCGTCGAGTGATTCAGGTCGGTTGCGGGTGCCTTGACTCTTCAGCCACGTGGTCCAGGAGGCGTCGACGACGACCAGGAGCTGGATTCGGTGTGTCCCTCGACGTCTGCAGCTGACTGCAGTGTCGGCAACTCGATCGGAGCTAACAAGCCTTGGCAACAGCAAGTCTCGGGAAGATGAAGAAAAGTCGATGGCACAGACCAGCAAGGTCTGAGGGACTCACCCAGCGAGGGTAAGTCAGGGCAGGCCTGGAGCAACCAGGGGAGCCCTTTGGTTTCTTTAAAAAGTCTTCTGGGGACCCACAAGCCGGCTGGCAAGGGATCGCAAAGACACCTCAGGCGGAATCACTCAACAGGGGCCCACGGTCACTCGGGACGGTGTAGGCCTCTGATCTTTGGAGGGATTTTTGCTGGAGGTCGGGACCACACGTGGTCCAAAGCACAAGTTCGTAGAACGTTGTGAAGGGGTTGCACTTGACAATAGTGCACGGTACCCAGGGGTCGCGGTTCCTCATCACTCGTGGGGTCCACTTGCCTCAGCTTCGCTGGGGACTCACGATGGCCTGGGAGAGGTCAGGAAATCCACTTCTTGGGCTGCAGAGACTTCGGACTCCGGCGGGAGCGGCATAGTTTGCGACCGTCGTTGTCGTTTTTGGTGCCTGCCAAGCAGGGGAGTCACTCCTTGACTCCAAGGGAGATTCTTCTGTCTTCCAAAGGTAGTGGAACGTCGAAGGACCAGGATTCTTCTGTAGAGCGTCGTCCAGGGGTTATCTGCTTTGCAATGGCAAGGTTCCCCCTCTTATACTAAAAAGAGGGGATGGACTAGCTCTATGACCCCACCTATGGGAGGGTCAAGGGAGGGGTAGCTACACCCACTTCCCTTTGTCCAGTTTCGCGCCAGAGCAGGGGCAGGTAGCCCCTGAGCTGGTTTGAACTGGCATATGCACAGAGGAGCCTTCTGCTCCCCCAGTGCAGGACTTCAAAGCACTCTAAGAGTGCACCCACCCAGCCCCAATACACTAAACCCTGTCTGGGAGGTGGTCACACCTCCCTGTGACAGGATGCCTATTGTTGGGCTTCCTCCACTGTGAGTTTCGGTCATCAGCAGGAGGGCAGCCCAGTGTCTGTGACTGGTGGCATCCATTTTGTGATGCCAGGGCTCTTTAGGATTCTACCGCGTTTCCACAGCAGGTACATGTCTTATCCCTCTAGAAGGGTGGAATGCTACCCCCGCCGCCAAGATTGGCGGGGGGGTAGTATTCCAAGATGTTTGACACCAAACACGACATGTTTTGATGCAGCCATTCCAAAGTTAGCATTTACCGCGAGGATATAATGCACTTAAGAGTATATGGTTTAACCGCATCCACAAACAGCACCAGAGAATGGACTCTGAGAACTGCAGAGGGGCCCTGCTCATGCAGAGGCACCCCCTCACATAGAAGCCAAGCACCCTGCCCTCAGGATTGATAGGGCCTGCCTTAGGGGTGACTGATAGGTTTATATGTGTGTGCAAGAGAGATATAGGAAACCTATATCTCAGTGAGGGGTGCTAGCACCACCTCACCCAGGCTGCAGTAGCAGGCCTGTGGTGTCAGATTTAGACTGCTTCCCAGGGGTGGCATAACACATGCTGCAGCCCCTGGTAGGCCTGTGAAGTACCTATGCCCTTGGCACCTAAGGTACCATATACTAGGGACTCATAAGGCACCACAGTATCCAATCACTAGTGCACCTAGAGTGCACTCCATGTCGTTTAGAGAGAGCAGATAGACTGGGGCCCTGAATAGCAGGGTCCCAGTCCAACTAAGCCATAAACCAGCAAAACACCATAAAAAAAGTGGGGGCAACCATATAGTCAGATTCCACCTTCCTACAGGGGTGCATGCACCACCTTACTCAGGCTGCAGTAGCAGACCTGTGGTGTCATTTTGGATGGCCTTCCAGGGGTGGCACAATACATGCTGCAGCCCCTGGTAGGCCTCTTAGGTACCTATGCCCTGGGTACATAGTATACCATATACTAGGGACTTATAAGGGCACTCCAGATTCCAATCAGAGATGTGCCTAGGGCACATGGAAACCATTTTAGAGAGGAAGCAGCTAGGCTGGGGTTCTGATTAGCAGGGCTCCAGCCAGACTAAAGTAAAAAAACAGTGAAGCATCAGCAAAAAGTGGGGGTACCTATGTGAACCAGATCCTACTCTCCTACACAACCCCCCCCCCCAAACGTAGGGACATTAAACTAACCTTGACCAGTTGAGTCTTCATGTTCTAAGTGGAAGTACCTAGAGAGTCCATCTGCATTGGTATGGTTATTCCCAGGTGTATGTTCCACTGTAAAGTCCATCCCCTGTAGGGAAATGGACCACCTAAGCAGTTTGGGGTTTTCACCCTTCATTTGTTTTAGCCATAGGAGGGGCTTGTGGTCTGTTTGAACAAGGAAGTGAGTACCAAACAAGTATGGCTTCAACTTCTTCAGAGCCCAAACCACAGCAAAGGCCTCCCTCTCTATGGCTGACCAACGTTTCTCTCTAGGGGTCAGCCTTCTGCTAATAAAAGCTACTGGCTGATCCTGACCTTCATCATTCAATTGTGACAGTACAGCCCCTACCCCCAATTCAGATGCATCTGTTTGGACAATGAACTTCTTGGAGTAATCAGGACTCTGGAGAATGGGAGCAGTGCACATGGCCTGCTTCAGGTCATCAAATGCCTTTTGACAGTTAGCTGTCCACTGAACCTTTTTGGGCATTTTCTTGGAAGTTAAGTCATTCAGGGGTGTCACTATTGATCCATACCCCTTGACAAATCTCCTATAGTACCCAGTCAGGCCTAAGAAGGCTCTCACCTGAGTCTGGGTAGTTGGAGCAACCCAGTCCATGATGGTCTGGATTTTGCTCTGCAGTGGTTGAACCTGGCCTCCACCTACAAGTTGGCCCAGGTACACAACCTGACTCTGCCCTATCTGGCACTTGGTGGCCTTGATAGTGAGGCCTGCCTTTGCAGGGCCTCTAAAACATTTCTGAGGTGGACCAGGTGATCCTCCCAGGTGGAGCTAAAGACAGCAATATCATCTAGATATGCTGCACTGTAGGCCTCCAGACCTGTAAGGACTGTATTCACCAACCTCTGAAAAGTGGCAGGTACATTCTTCAGACCAAAGGGCATTACCACAAATTGATAATGTCCACTAGGGGTTGAGAATGCTGTCTTTGGCTTTGCATCATCAGCTAGTCTGATCTGCCAGTAGCCAGCTGTCAGGTCAAATGTGCTTAGATACTTGGCTGAGGCCAAAGTGTCTATTAGCTCATCTGCCCTAGGTATTGGATGGGCATCAGTCCTAGTGACTGCATTGAGACCCCTGTAGTCCACACAAAACCTCATCTCTCTTTTCCCACCACTGGTGTGAGGTTTTGGCACAAGGACCACTGAACTAGCCCAAGGGCTATCTGAGGGTTCAATAACTCCCAAATCCAACATTTTCTGGACTTCTGTCCTGATACAGTCCCTGACATGGTCAGGTTGCCTATAAATCTTATTTTTAATAGGCAGACTGTCCCCAGTGTCCACTTCATGAGTGCACCAGGTGGTCTGACTTGGAGTCAGAGAGAACATATGTCTGTACTGATTGAGCACTTGTCTACAATCAGTTTGCTGCTGAGCAGTGAGGCTGCCTGCCAAGGCCAAACCATCCACTGACCCATCATCAGGGTTCTGTGAGAGCAGGTCAGGGAGTGGGTCACTCTCTTCCTCCTGTCCCTCATCAGTAGCCATGAGCAAGCCCATGTCTGCCCTGTCCACATATGGCTTCAATCTGTTGACATGGAGAACCCTGTGGGGACTCCTGGGTGTTCCTAGGTCTACTAAATAGGTAACCTCACCCTTCTGTTCAACAATGGTATGGGGTCTACTCCACTTGTCTTGGAGAGCTGCTGGGGCCACTGGCTCCAGCACCCACACCTTCTGTCCTGGCTGGTAAACAGTCAGTACAGCCTTTGGTCATGCCAGGCTTTTTGCAGTTCCTGGCTAGCCTCAAGGTTTTTAGTTGCCTTTTTCATGTACTCCGCCATCCTGGAGCGGAGACCAAGTACATAGTCCACTATGTCTTGCTTTGGGGGCTTGAGAGGTAACTCCCATCCTTCCTTCACGAAGCACAATGGACCCCTGACAGGGTGACCAAACAAAAGTTCAAAAGGGCTGTAGCCAACCCCCTTTTGAGGCACCTCCCTGTATGCAAATAAAAGGCAGGGCAAGAGTATGTCCCATCTTCGCCTGAGCTTTTCTGGGAGCCCTTTAATCATGCCCTTTAAGGTTTTGTTGAATCTCTCAACTAAATCATTGCATTGTGGGTGATGGGGTGTGGTGAACTTGTAAGTCACTCCACACTCCTTCCACATTGCCTTCAAGTATCCAGACATAAAGTTTGCGCCCCTGTCTGATACAACCTCCTTAGGGAAGCCCACTCTTGAGAAAATTCCCAGGAGGGCTCTTGCCACCACAGGTGCTGTAGTGGTCCTAAGGGGAATAGCCTCTGGGTACCTAGTGGCATGGTCCACCACCACCAGGATAAACCTGTGCCCAGATGCTGTTTGGGGATCCATGGGACCAACAATATCAATCCCCACTCTCTCAAAGGGAACCCCCATCACAGGTAGTGGTATCAGGGGGGCCTTTGTGGTGCCACCTGCCTTCCCACTGGCTTGGCAGGTTACACAGGAGCGACAAAACTCCTTGGTGTCTTCAGACATGTGGGGCCAGTGAAAGTTTGTCCCAAGTCTTGTTCTGGCCCAGGTGACCTGCTAGGGGAATATCATGGGCTAGGGTCAATAGGAAGCCCCTAAACTTCAGAGGTATGACCAACCTCCTGGTGGCACCAGGCTTGGGGTCTCTACACTCTGAGTACAAGAGTCCATCATCCCAATATACTTTATGGGGACCACTAGCATTCCCAGCAGCCTCAGCAGCACTTTGCTGTCTGAGGGGTTCAAGAGAGGGGCATCTCTGCTGCTCCTGGCTCAGATCTGCCCTGGAAGGGCCCCCTGTCCCCAAGAACTCAACCTGGTCCGGTTCAAGCTCCTCTGGGACAGTTCCTTCCTCAGGACTGAGATCATCCCCCTCAAGAGACTGATCTTCCTTCTGAGCCAAGGGGGAAGGCACTGCCTTAACCCTACTACTCCTCCTCTTGGAGGGCACTTGGTCCATGGTTTCAGGATCCAAGGCCTGTTCAGTGTTAGACATTTTGCTCTGTGTCCTGGTCACAGCAAACACATCTGCAGGGATCCCCAGCATTTCTGCATGGGTCCTGAGCTCCACTTCTGCCCAAGCTGAAGTTTCAAGATCATTGCCAAGCAAGCATTCCACTGGTAGGTTTGCACTCACCACAACCTTCTTAAGGCCAGTTACCCCTCCCCAGGAGAAGTTAACAACTGCCAGAGTATGGTCTGTTCTGACATTGCTAGCATTGGTCACTTGGTACATTTCACCAAGTATAATCTGCCCAGGATCCACAAGGTCTTGTGTCACCATGGTGACACTTGCCCCTGTGTCCCTAAATGCCAAAGCCTCTTTTCCATTGATTAAGGGCTGTTGCCTGTACTTGCCCAGATTACTGGGACTCACAGAGGAGGTCACATCCATGCCTCCATCACAGACTAGGACAGCCTGAGTGAGTTCTCTGACTAGGCCAGAGCTCATCTCATTACCCAGGGTCAACCCTACTAAACCCTTGGCCTGTGTACTCCCACCACCAATTGTAACTGCACTAGGGGGAACAGGTGCCTTAGGGGCATTGGTGGGGGCTGGAATAGAGTCTTTGGACTTGGTGCAATCACTGGTCCAGTGTGTCTTTTGCTTACAGACTTTGCACCATGGTTTCTTTTGGCCTTTTCCCTTGTTAGACGGTGAATCCCCACCTGAAGAAGATTTTTGGGGACCTTGTGAAGACTTCTGGTCTTTACCCTTCTCCCCACCCTTATCAGAGTTTTTAGAATCTTGCTTCTTAGGGTCACCACCTTGGTTCTGTACCTTCTGCCTCACCCTGGTTCTGACCCATTTGTCTGCCTTCTTTCCCAATTCTTGGGGAGAGGTCAGATCAGAGTCCACCAGGTACTGATGCAACAGCTGATTTTGACAGTTATTAAGAATCTGCTCCCTCATGATAAGATTGTACAATCCTTTGAAGTCACATACCTTACTGCCCATCAACCAACCTTCCAGAGCCTTAGCAGAACAATACACATAGTCCACCCAGTCTTGAGTCTGTGCTTTTGGGTATCTCTGAACTTTAACCTGTATTGTTCAGTTGTTAGGCCAAACCCATCAATCAGAGCACTCTTCAAGACTTTGTAATTGTCAGCATCCTCCTCTCTAACAGTGAGGAGCTTATCTCTACCTTTGTCTGCAAAGGAGAGCCACAAGATTGCTGCCCACTGCTCCTGAGGGACCCTCTGTACTCTACAGGCCCTCTCCAGTGCAGTTATCCATTTGTGGATGTCATCCCCACTCTGGTAGGGAGGGACAATCTTGCTCAGGTTTCTATGGTCCTAAGACCTTTCCCTATCTCTGGGGAAATTGCTGCCACCATGGGACTCTAGTCCCATCTTTTTCTCTGTCTATAGAGATCTAGGGACTCCCTGTCTATAGCCAACTGCTGTTTTCTGAACTCAAGCTGGGCTTGCTCATACTGAATCAGTCTCTTTCTCCTCTCATGAGAGGATTCCCTCCCATGAGAGGAGACAGAGGTCCCTACTGAGGTGTCAGAGTGGGTAGACTCCTGAGAAGGAGATCTAGTCCTTCTGGGCACACTCACAACTCTTGCTGGGGGACAAAGGGGGTCATTCTGGGCCTCCTCCTCTTCCTCAGGAGTAGCTGCACTTTCCAGGTCAGGATCATTGTCATCCCCCTGGCCAGTTTCAGAGGTTGGGTCCTGGGTATTTTCATCCCTGGTCTCTCCCTCTTCTTCTGCCCCACCCTCTCTGCCTACCCTTTCAGACCTTATGGGTCTTCTAAGATCATCTAGCAGAAGCATCTCTAGGAGACGTTGGGTGTTGGCACTTTTGCCTGTCTTCAACTTCCTAACTTTGCACAACTCTCTCAATTCCAAGAATGTGAGGGTGTCATATCTGGATGGCAGGAGCCCACTGGTTCCTGGCAGGGATCTACTGATTCCTGGCCCTGAAGACATTACTAGTGAGGTGTGGTGTATGCACTACCTACTCTAGTGTGGCCTACTAAACTCTCTTGAGTTGTAGAAAGGGTGTGCTATCCCTTAACACACAACTCTAAGTTCAGTAGAACTTACTGTATCCTAAGCTTGATTTATATGTACCTAAGGTACCCTTAGTGGTTTTCAGTTGATCAATTCAATTGAAATTATCTGGTAAAACAATAGCAAGCTGGAATCCCACACGCTGCACACCAATGTGAGAATTTGGCCTGGTATATGCTGTCCACTAATTATAGTGGGCACCTTGCACCAGTCCAAACAACCCCTTATTGGAGATAGGTTAAAGACAACCTTTATTGAAAGCTATCCTAGTGGTAGCTATGGAGAGCAGCCTTCAGGCTAAGTCTTGAAGGAATGCAAAGCAGCTTGTTTTACCAGTCTATAATCTCTTGAGTGACCAAATGAAAGAGGACCACACCAGGTATATATTTAAAATATATGTATTTAGTCTTAAACACACCCCTCTAGTCTCTTTATGAGGCTAGAGTTCGAAGTACATAAGTTACAAGTCAGTTATCAACAGTAATAGCACAAATACACGTTTGAGCCCTAGGGCGTACCAAACCATATACCAATAAAGTGGTATCAGAACCACGACTGAGCTAGACACAGGGCCTAGAGCCTGTAGAAGTGCTTGGCCCTCAAGGAACCACCCAAGGTAGTGACACAGGGGACCCACGGGGGACGCGTGCAGTGTGAGAACACAGCCGCGAGCCGCCGTTGACTTCTATGGGGAATGTCGCGGTTGGAGTTTCAAAGAAAAGGGGCACTTAGAGGAGGACTTGGAGCAAACCCCTTTAGAACTAGGTTGTTCTAGAGTCTATACCTACGGGAGCACCGGAGTACTCGAGTTACCTCACCCAGGGAAGCCGGGTGCATAGGTGCCTTTCGGGGTCGGGTTTCGTCGTCATTTTCAATGGCGATCTGCTGCAAAGTGCTGCTGGCGACCAAGTCGAAAGTGTTCGGGTGGATCCAAGGGTGGATCGAAGATCTGAAGAACCTGAAAGCAGAGGGGACAGAGTCTGGGTCACTAGCCAGTGACCAGGAAGGCGATGAGCAGATGCCCACCGATGTCGGGTGCTTCAGGTAGGTTGACGGTCGTCTTGACTCTTCAGCCACGAGGTCCAGGAGGCGTCGACGATGACCAGGAGCTGGATTCAAGCTGTCCCATGACGTCTGTCGATTGCAGGGGTGTCGGCGACCGGATTGGGCCCAACAAGCCTTGGCAACGGCAAGTCTCGTAGAAACAGAGAAAGGACGTTGATGCAGACCAGCAAGGTCTGGGGGACTCACCCAGCGAGGGTAAGTCAGGGCACGTCTGGAGCAACCAGGAAAGCCCAAGCAGAAGAAGAGTTGCCTTCGGGAGGGCCCACTAGCCAACGGACTAGCGACCGCGAAGGAGCCTCGAGTGGACGCACTTGGAGCTGGCTCACAGGACACTCGTGGAGCGGAGGCCAGGGATCTTCGGTGCAGTCGGTGCTGGAGGCGGGGGCTACTCGGAGCCCAAAGCACAACTTCGTGGTGTTGTATTCCTCTTAGGGTGTCCATAAACGGGCTTTCCAGTATCATGTCCTTATATAGGCACAATTCGCCCTGCCCTTATATAGGCATAAAATCCCAGCCCTTATTTAGGCATTAAACCGTGCACTCCAAATACAGGCATGGTCTCTGACATCCGTCCACCCTAACGTCACAACGAGTTCTTGAAGAACAGACCCTTAGGCTGCGGGAGTTTCCCCAGTCCAGGACTATTGATTTCTTCAAGGACTCATATATTATGCATGAACCATTATTCCTTAGGGGTTCATTCATGACGTCTTCCGCTGTCCGACTCACGTCAATACTAACATTCTTAGGTGCTTCTCAGGTATAAATATACCTTTCCTAGCCCCTGTAAATCAGAGGAGACCTCGACTTCAGAGGAGACCGTTTCCCGGCCTGACGCACTGAGAAGACGCTGTCATCCCTGCACGCAGAGAGTCCAGCTTCCAGTGATCTGACTTCCCTTGCGGGGTGTTGGAGTTCGAGTCTGGCAAAGAGATTCCTACCTCTCTCATTCTTCAGGTATGGAGCAGACTAGAACCTAGAGGGACTCTTGGCATACTAGGCATACTGGGGTTAGCGTACTCTTAGTATACCATAGTAAGGAATACTTCACCTACTTCATACCTCGTCCTATACCTAGGTTAGGTTAGGTACATTGGGGTAGAACTAGATTAGAAACGCATCGTATGAGTACTCGCATTTTTAGTCTGTGTTATTTATGTAAAAGCATATGTACTAAAAGATAATGCTCTCGCAGTATTATTTATTTCTACTGCTCACACTGTACATTATTTATCTCGCATACTGTCTTGTGATCGTAACAGCACATTTTACTTACACCAGAAACAAGACTGTTCAATAAATCTTTTATTGAAACGCCCGTCTATTTCTTTCTGTGTAACTTGGAGAAAACTAAGCATGCACGACTGAGCTGAGTGAAATAGTTATCTATTGTTTCCACGACTCTGGGACACGTTCTGATTCTAAAGGGAAACACAGTGGTCATGTTTTGCGGCTGCCAGAAACTACTCCCTTCTTGTTGTCAAGGAGTTTCTAGTGGCCTCTGAGCTAGCTGGCACAAGTAATTAAGTTTAATATACTCGATAGGGACATACTGACCTTAGTCCTATGTCAAACCTATAGGATATATTATTCCAATGCGCAGAGCCTATTAGGGAAATAGGAGCTACACTACAGTGGGAGACCCAGAAGAGGATGCACTTGCAAAATTACTCGGTGTCCCGGGGTCACGGTTCCACGTTACCCACGACAGCTACGGGCCTCAGCTTTGCTGGGGACTCAGGGCAGCCTCGGGGAAGTCTGGAAATCCACCTCTGGTGATGCAAAGACTTCGGCGTCCGGCGGGAGCTTCAGCGATGCAGACCGGACAATTGCTTCTTAGGTGCCTGCCAAGCAGGGGAGTCACTCCTTGACCCCAAGGGAGATTCTTCAGTCCTCTAATCTTCAGGTAGAGCGTCGAAGGTCCAGGATTCAGTGTCAGAGTTTCGTCCAGGGTAATCTAAAGTCCTAAGGACTGGGGTCCCATACTTATACTAAGTTAGGGGGTTGGACATACTCTGGGGACCCACCTATGGGAGGGTCAGGGGAGAGGGGTGATTACACCCATTCCCTTTGTCCAGTTTCGCGCCAGAGCAGGGGCAGGTAGCCCCTGCAACCGGTTTGAACTGGCATATGCACAGGGACACCAAGTGTGCCCCCAGTGCAGGACTTCTGTGCACCAGAGAGTGCTCCCGCCCAGCCCCAATGCACATTATCCTGTCTGGGACAGGAAACCTATTGTCCAGGCCTCCCCTGCCGGAGTTTCAGTCAGCAGCAGGAGGCCAGACCCGTGTCTGTGGCAGCGGCATCCATTTTGTGATGCCAGGGCTCTGGAAAGAAGTTACCGGGTAGCCCGGTGTGTACATGTCTCTCCCTCTAGAAGGGTGGAATGCTACCCCCGCCGCCAGGACTGGCGGGGGGGTAGTATTCCAAGATGTTTGACACCAAACACAACATGTTTTGGTGCAGCCAGTCCAAAGTTAGCATTGTACCGCGAGGATATAATGCACTTAAGAGTATATGGTCAGGCTGTACCACAAACGGCATCAGAGGAGGGACTCCGAACGCTGTAGAGGGGCTCTGCTCATGCAGGGGCACCCTCTCACATAAGAACCAAGCACTTTGCCTTCAGGATTGGTAAGGCCTGCCATAGGAGTGACTTATAGGTTTATATGTGTCTGCAATGGTAGTGATATAGGTAGCCTATACCACTGTAAGGGGTGCATGCAGCACCTTACTCAGGCTGCAGTAGCAGACCTGTGGTGTCATTTTGGATGGCCTTCCAGGGGTGGCACAATACATGCTGCAGCCCCTGGTAGACCTCTGAGGTACCTATGCCCTGGGTACATAGTATACCATATACTAGGGACTTATAAGGGCACTCCAGATTCCAATCAGAGATGTGCCTAGGGGACATGGAAACCATTTTAGAGAGGAAGCAGCTAGGCTGGGGTTCTGATTAGCAGGGCCCCAGCCAGACTAAAGTCGAAAAACAGTGAAGCATCAGCAAAAAGTGGGGGTACCCATGTGAAGCAGATCCTACTCTCCTACAGACACTGTTCCGTTTAGTGTTACTGTAACCGTTCAAGTGTCATTGCCTGGCTCTTGACTCGCATGATAACAGCAGGTCAGTTATCATGGACATTATATAACAAGGAAAGTAGTATGTACTGCCCTGTTATGTAAAGTGCAGTGTGGGTGTTGGGACTGTGTGGGACTCTGAGTGATCTCTAGCCTGACCATCTGTCTGTCATGTCTAACGCAGCGCGGGAGTGGAAAATCCGTGGGAATCTAAGTAACCCACAGCCTGACCATCTGTCGGTAGGTCTCCTCTTGTTCGTTGAGTCCCTGGTTAACAGAATCCAGAGTATGTATCCACCTGCACTCCTTAAACCTGAGAGCAGAGAGTACGTTGCCACCTTTTGGATGTTGGTAGATTTTTTCTAACACCCACCACTGTAGTTTATACTCCGTGTGACCAGTTGTAGAGTAGTGGTCCACTAAGGGAGCTCCTTGCACCTTGCAGCGGATCCTACTGCAATGTTGCAGGATCCTTGTTTTGACTCTGTGTGGTTTGGCCTACATATATATTCTCACAGGGGCATCTTATAGCGTAGATTACATTAGAGCTATTGCAATTGGTATGCTGTGTTAGAGAATACGCTTGGCCATGGTGGGTAAATGTTGAGCCTACCAAGGAGAGATTGCACGCTTTGCAATTACTGCATTTAAAGTGGCCCACTAATGGTGGCAAATTCAGTTGTTGTCTGATGTCAGGTGCTTTAGGTGTTTCCAAATAGGAGCTGACAACATAGTCCTTAATGTTTCTGGCCCACTTAAAGGCAAACATTGGCTCATCCTCTATGTTGATTTCTGTGCCTACTAGATTCCAGTACTTCCTGATCACCTTTTTGATCTCATGGCTCCTTGTGTTGAATGTGGTGACACAGACCAACTTATTCATTTTGCCATCCTTTGGTTGTACATCAAGGAGAGTCTCACGAGGGCGGTACCAGGCCCTCTTTCTGGCTCGGTTAAGCAAATCCTTTGGGTAACCTCTATCTCGTAGTCTCATGATAAGGATGTCCGTTTCCTTGAAGAAATCCACCCTCCGCGAACAGTTGCGTCGTAGTCTTAAGAATTGACCGTAAGGTAGGTTATCCCTCAAGTTTCTGGGATGGTGAGAGTCGTATTGCAAGAGGGTGTTACATACAGAAGGTTTTCTGTACAGGGTCATGAGGATTTTCGCTTCTTCAACTTGTAGCGTGAGGTCCAGAAAGCAGATGGTCTCATTGCTATATGTCATCGTAAATTTGATGTCCGATGATCGTCCGTTCAGCCATGTTTTTATGTCTATCAGGTATTATTCTGTGCCTGTCCAAATCATCACGATGTATATAACCTGCTGGTGGAGGTCTTTAACGATTTGAGCGTTTGTTTCGCAATAAGGTATGTTTTTTAACGTGGCTGAACGGACGATCATCGGACATCAAATTTACGATGACATATAGCAATGAGACCATCTGCTTTTTGGACCTCCTGTACATGTTGAAGAAGCGAAAATCCTCACGACCCTGTACAGAAAACCTTCTGAACGTAACACCCTCTTGAAATACGACTCTCACCATCCCAGAAACTTGAGGGATAACCTACCTTACGGTCAATTCTTAAGACTACGACGCAACTGTTCGCGTAGGGTGGATTTCTTCAAGGAAACGGACATCCTTATCACGAGACTAAGAGATAGAGATTACCCAAAGGCTTTGCTTAACCGAGCCAGAAAGAGGGCCTGGTACTGCCCTCGTGAGACTCTCCTTGAGGTACAACCAAAGGATGACAAAATGAATAAGTTGGTCTGTGTCACTACATTTAACACAAGGAGCCATGAGATCAAAAAGGTGATCAGGAAGTACTGGAATCTAGTAAGCACAGAAATCAACATAAAGGATGAGCCAATGTTTGCCTTTAAGCGGGCCAGAAACATTAAGGACTATGTTGTCAGCTCCTATTTGGAAACACCTAAAGCACCCGACATCAGACAACAACTGAATTTGCCACCATTAGTGGGCCACTTTAAATGCAGTAATTGCAAAGCGTGCAATCTCTCCTTGGTAGGCTCAACATTTACCCACCATGGCCAAATGTATTCTCTAACACAGCATACCAATTGCAATAGCTCTAATGTAATCTACGCTATAAGGTGCCCCTGTGAGAAAATATATGTAGGCCAAACCACTCAAAAAGTCAAAACAAGGATCCTGCAACATTGCAGTAGGATCCGCTGCAAGGTGCAAGGAGCTCCCTTATTGGACCACTACTCTGCAACTGGTCACACGGCAGATAACCTACAGTGGTGGGTGTTAGAAAAAATCTACCAACATCCAAGAGGTGGCAACGTACTCTCTGCTCTCAGTTTTAAGGAGTGCAGGTGGATACACACTCTGGATTCTGTTAACCAGGGACTCAACGAACAAGAGGAGACCTACCGACAGATGGTCAGGCTGTAGGTTACCCAGAATCCCACTGATTTTCCACTCCCGAGCTGCGTTAGACATGACAGACAGATGGTCAGGCTAGAGATCACTTAGAGTCCCACACAGTCTCAACACCCACACTGCACTTTACATAACAGGGCAGTACATACTACTTTCCTTGTTATATAATGTCCATGATAACTGACCTGCTGTTATCATGCGAGTCGAGAGCCAGGCAATGACACTTGAATGGTTACAGTAACAGTAGACGGAACAGTGTCTGTTTTATTGCATGAGACATTCCATGTCTTTAACTAACAGAATGGTGCTCACAGAAGCATATCAAAATTATGTGTATGTCTATAAGAGATTTACATTCCACTCGTGTGTGCACTCTAACCAGAAATCTGATCATCATGTTCAGTTCCGTCATTCAATCAATCTTCTTTTAACAATGTTGACAGCTCTTACGAGCAAATAACGGCATTATAATGATTACATCTCGGGATGCCATTAGATGTTTGTTTAAATAAGTCTAATCGAAAATGTGTTGATTATGCATTTTAAAATGGTACATAGTTATACATTTAATTCGTAAAATGCCCAGCTTTAACATGTTTTGACTACAAATGTGTCACTGTCTTCGAATGTCTACATCGTAACAGAGTTTCAAACAACAATGCGTCCCGTTTTTTAAATGTTACCATGAGACAGTGTGCCAAGTTTCCAAGCATTATTGTGTTAAAATGGACTTAGCCGATCACGTGCAACACTCCGAAATGGTTCTTGTACAAATGTATCAAAAGTTATACATTTAATTCATAAAATGCCCAGCTTTAATATGTTTTGATTGCAAATGTGTCACTGTTTTCAAATGTCTACATCGTAACATAGTTCAAAAAACAATGTGTCACGTTTTTGAAAAATGTTTCCATTAGACGCTGTGCCGAGTCTCCAAAGCTTTATTGTGTTAAAATGTTCCTTTGACTTAGCGGATCACGTGCAACACTCCGAAATGGTTAGTGTACAAATGTATCAAAAGTTCAGACAGGCCCGGCTAATTGAAACAGAGTGTCGATACTGACAACAGCGCTTCACGTCAGCTCTGCCGTGCTGCTGCACCTCAACATGCACGCGGGCCAATCCAGCTGACTATTATGTCAACAAGTTGTCAAAAGCTGGCAGATTCCTCCGCGGCCACACTCGAAAGAAATTTCAGTCGTACGGCACACGAAGCACAAGTTCTGAAGGTAAGAGGAAGCATTTACGCGCACACGCGCGCGTCTCTGACACATTTTATTCCATAAAGAGCCTTTCCCTGAAAGAGCTTTTATTTTTAACACCGCAGTACCCGACTTTTCTTGGTGGCATTAATAAACAAGCAAGCTCGGCATTACAAGACTCCAACCGGCTGGTGGAAGTCAACTGTTTGAGCCACTGCTCTTATTTAAGGTATGCTTCTCTTCCTCAGTCTTACATTATTTTCTCCAGGCTACTTCTAGCCAGTGTATGTCAGAATCATGTATACTTAAGACACTTTTCTAAACCAATACCTTGCTCAATTTTTGTTTAGACTCCAACCTGCTGGTGGAGGTCTTTAACGATTTGAGCGTTTGTTTCGCAACAAGGTATGTTTTTTAATTTTAGTATTTTATACATTAGCAAAAACAGGCTTTCACAATATAATGACAGGTCATTTCATTCAATCTTAGACTCCTACCGGATGGTGGATGTCTTCAATCCTTTGGACCCTAGCCAAGTGGATTGATCCATTAACTTACCTCTGGGTACCATTATTGGATCCCTACCACGTCTTGACTTTCAGCAGGAATTCTGGTAAAGCTTTTTACCAGCTGCATCACCACAACTTTGGTCACACACCACCATTAAGTTTATACTAATGGGGTTTTTCTATTTGTAGATTTCCAACCTCTAGTGGAATCTTCCATTAGGATCACAGCTTCCTTCTAATCCATTGATTGGATTATCTGTTCATGTGGTAAGCCATTCCTTTACCAACTGCAATACACACAATAGTTCTTTGACTTTTAGAACACACCTGACTCCTCTTAATTAATTTTATAGGCTGTCCACCCCGCCTTTCACAGTCCTGAAGAAGACCCGTTGTGATGCATAACTTTCTGCGCTGTGTCCAGGGTTGAATCGTCGACGTTATTGTCATTCATGTCCATACGGTCTCCTTGACCCTAACTTTAAATCATCATTGGGTCTTGTATTCATGTTATAAATTTAGCAATAGGACAAATTTTGAATCAAATTTATTTTTGTCACTTATGTATGTCGTGTATATAGTTCACCACTGACTTCACTTGTCACCGTATTTCACTTATTTTCACAATAGTCACTCTTGTTTCGCCGCAATTTAATTGTATTTGTGACAGTCATTTTCAATTTCCTTGTGAATAACAAAAGAGTAAAGAACTCTGCTTTTTGCAAATTTCTTTCTCTTGGTGTATTCTTTTCATATGTTTGCTCCCCTTTAAAAAAACAAATTGTTTTGCATTTGTTGAGAGTAATTTGAGATACATCGTCGCTTTTGTATTAAATACACAAAACACAGTAATTGTATTACCCAACAGAACCAATTGTTCGCTATATCATAAATACCCAGGTTCTGAGGGGGACAGGGTCACCCCATTAACTCTAATAGTGCATCCCTACTGCAGCACAACTGGCGCAGTGAACGGCAGGAGATCCTGGTGCAGTGCTTCAAAGAAATTTGCTGTGTGGCTGGGGCAGCCGAGCCCGTGCTACCCCCGGTGATTCTGCGTGACCGTATTATTGGAGCCACAAGCAACGATCAAGGTCACTGCGGGCTCGGTGGCTGGAGGTGAGTGGGACGTGGATGCAGGCCTGGTGGGGGGCCCCAGATGCTGGACTTGCAGGCCGCAGTCAAGGTGAAGTAAATCTAATCTTCAACTCAGGGATCTTATTAATATAAAGAACTTTACAGAAGCTGAAATATGAAAAGACATCTTTATTAAACTTACATAAGTGAGGCCACGTCACACAGAAGCCGTAGCAACTGTATGAGGCAGTCTCCGGAATACAAAGAACAGAGGCCTTTTATATGCTCTCAGGGTTACAAACTTCAGCATACAAGTAAGGGGCAGTCCTAGCTTGTGCAAGCATGCAAAATACCTAACATTCCTTCTTTACAGTTTACCATTCAGATATTTACAACATTGAAAAAGAAGAGTCATGATGACAAGCCCATTTTCAGTTTGTCCATCCCAAGACCAATTTCCCGGCAAGGCCCGACATTCTCATCAGATATCAGATGGACCCCTAATAAAATCGGGCACCTCCTCCTCGTAAAGCAAGTCATAAAGAAAGAAACATAGACAGGTGTGTGAGAGATTAGGAGTGGTTTGAATGTGATGAAAGGTTTATGGTTTGCTGTGCCTTGATACTAATCTTGATCGGTCACTGGGAAAGGAACTGGTCGAACAGGTTTGGCTTCAGGCAGTGGAGTCAGCTTGCCCAGGTCACACAAAAGTCAACAAAGGTGTACGTGTCCTTCAGACTCGTTTTGGCCTTAGTTATCAGCCTATGTGAGGGCAACCACTTAAAATGGCTGCCATGCACAAAATGGAACCCGAGGATTCAGGACGAAATCCCTGATTTGAAGGTGATCCAGCCATTCGAACACGCCGAAATTGCCTGGATATAGTATGTTCGTCATTGTCGTTCTGCTGATACCAAAATCGTCATGATTCGACGATGCTTATGACACGAAGCCAAAATTTCAAGTACTACAGACCCTCCTTTTGCCCTTACATAGGCAATTAATATATATACTCACGCTAATCTGAGTCCAGGTCTATATTCACAAATTCATTGAGATGTTGCTGTAGCATCATCCTATTGCTTAGCTCGTACCTTGATACAGGCTTCCTTACACACGATGTAGCACAGAGGCCACACATAGCAGGATCAAATAGGGAATACCTCTATCTGTAGTATGTGGCATAAGACCACACACCCAACAATTAGTGATGTTCACTACTAACTGGTGTTGATGCAGAAGCGGTACAAAGGAATTATTAATAAACTCTGACCTCCTAACCAGTTCGTGTTCAGGTAAAGTATTGAAAGAATGCAAAGAAGTAGTAGTAGGAAGAGACATAGGTTGGGAGGTGGGTACAGATGTCAATTGGGTAGAAAAAACAATCCCACCCATAAAAGACAATGTCATGTTTAAAAACACTAGAAAACACATTGTTAAGAACATATAGACAACAGGAGAAAGTAGTGACCACTATTACAAACGAATTCATAATTTGTCACCACCCTAGGCAAAAAGTAAATCCTAAAATTATCTAGTAACATTTTTAGGGCTCCTATGTATTTCAGTAATTTATTACATGTTCAGGTGAAACAGTGGTGATCCTCATCAATGCTCTGAGGTGAAAAGGGAATACTCTTCCACAGAGAATGGACTTTATTCTGCTTTTACTAAACAGAATACTACTTTAAGACAATGCCAGCAAAACAATAAGAAACAGTCTCATAACACCTATTTTATGCAATCACACGGAAACCACTTTATGCATCAATTATGTCCAATGTCCGTTCAAGCCTCTCTGGCGAGCTTCCATCGTCCATCAAATCTTCTCCCATTGTTGATGGGCCTCTTGATTCAGGCCTTATATGAAAAATAGTGTTTTTCAGTATCCGTTGGAGTGCCCTCCTGGCAAACACTCACAGCTCATTTGAAAGTCTCAATGACTCAAGGCAGTGCACCGATATCTCTCCTCTGCGGCAGGCACTACAGATAGTGTGCTCCTCATTGATCAAGGGCACAGATCATCTTATGCAGATCCGGGTCTACATTCTCAGGCTCCGACACTCATTACTCAGTGTCAGAGGACGCTCAGGCTGCTCTTTGATGGGCACCATAATGTAGTGCCTTTTCCCACTCTTGCATCTTCCGGTGCACTGCACTTCCGTTGGAGCAAAGGAAAAGGGTTGTGTGGCCAAAACTCAGGCCGAGGGGCTCAAGGGACTGCACACTGTCAGAGGTTACCAGCACATGACAGGTGAAAAACTCAGGCCTCAATCCTTTCGCTCTTTTGCACTGAAACTCTCCTGCTTCTTTTTGATGTTCAACGCCTTCTGATGAAGCAAGCATAATACTTCGGAGATACCAGACGTCCGCCTCTCATTTGTGAAGTAGGAAATGTGACGCAGTTGTTTTCTTAAAATTAATGCGAATACAATTTATTTGTGTTTTAACAAGGGGACTGCAAGCAGGTGGCCTGCAATCTGCGAGGGAATGGCCATATGCCATGAGACAGTTCTGGTCTAGAACACACTGTCATTTCTCAAAGGCAATACAAAGACAAAGGCAGTAGGCACAACAGTGCCTCTAGGCTCTTCAATTGGGTTTCCGTGTGAGAGCATATTCTCCATCATCTAATGGTAGATAGCGACATGATTAAGTCTAGGTGTTCCTAAATTCCTTGTCTTAAAAACATCTCAAAAGAAAAATCGCATAATACAGATTATCAGGGGCATGTAGATACCTCCCTTTAAAAGTTGTGCATCAGGTGCACTATGCAATACACAGGCTAATGATCAAAATGTGGAAACAAAAGACAAGAACTAGAGAGTCCTGGTCTTTCCATAATTTAGAACACATCTGATCCCACCAAAAATTAAAGCAGTATGAACAAAAGGGTAAAAATAACCACATTAAAAAGAGTCATTGAAAATTTGTCATGTTAAAAAAAAAAAAAAATGTAAGGTATCTCCTATTGAGATGGAAAACTTGTTTTGTTATAGTATTGAGTCAGTTAACCAGTCCATCACTATCCTAACAATCAGACTGGAAAACATTGCAGTGGGCCTAAAGAGAATTCTTGAAAACCAGTCTGGTGATGCAAAAGGAATTATACATAATATGGTGGTTTCTGATATATTACTGCGGTCTGGAAGTGTGAACTTGAACAATACATCAATAAAAAGGCAAACTGGTGAAAAGAATATGGAAAAAGGGAAATGGAACTAGGACACAGCTAAAATCCCCAATAACTAGGCATGATGTGACATCAGGGGGTGACAAAAAGGTTGGCTCTACCGCTGGCCGCTAAACCATATACGGTAACCTCCGCTAATGTTCCAGTTCCTTCTTCAGGGAAAAAAATATGAAACCTTGTTTCCTTGATATCTTTTTATTTTTCCTTCAAATACCATTAAAGCCAAATTTGACATACACTGGTGAAGTGTTGTCTGTCTTTCTGTGAATTTTAGTGTCAAAGCAAATCTACCCAACTGTTTGAGGATACACATCGTCATGTATATCCCTTCACAACACAGGTAAACTTGTAATAGTATCATAAGCAGCAACAAGTGAACCCAAAATGGGAATAACCTGCAAATTTGTGTTTTATACCTAAATGTATTCATTTACTGAAGCCTAAAGCACTTTAAAGCTATTTTAAATGGCAAAAATACACAAATTCGACTTTGATGTTTGGGGCACTTAAAAATAAATATCCCATAAGTATGTTACATATTAATCATCCTCAGGATGTTCTTTACACATTACAGATATTAGATATTAGACATATCTCATGTAAATCTTTAGAAAAATGAGTTTTTCACACCTGCGCCAAGTGAAAATCCATATGCTAATGTCGTCATTATTCGGTATAGCACAACTTAAATTAAATTTTAATGCTAGGATGTCATAGTATGAGCTTTAAGCTTCATGAATAGTAAAAACGAATTTTGTAGCACTTATTTTTAATAATTATTTTTCATAATTAATAATAAAAAATAAAAATAAAAAAATAAAAAAATAAACCCTTTTATTTTTGATAATTCCACATATAAGAGCAAGCTGCATCCCTTGCCTATCATTTTAGATGCATTTATTTATAAGCCTAAACACAGAAGCCTAACTTAAAACATGACAAAATTTGGCGCCACATTTTTCTTTCTAAAAAAGGACAATTTTATTTAGCAACAGACCCAATAATATACTTACAAAATGTTGCTTAATAGACTGAAAACATCAAGAAAAACCACGAACAGACATTGAGCTCATTTGAGACATAAACAGAAAGGGGTGAAACACTCAGGACACACAATACGGCGCGCTTTTAGCCATGCATTTCATGAATAGCGCCAACGCTATTCTCTTACAGAAGTTGCACTAATAGGAAAACCACAGACATTTAAACACACACATTTTAACCCACCTATCAATACTCAGGACAGCCCACAGACTGTACTAGAACCAAACCATTTGTAAATACTAGTCGTAAGTTATATTTACAAGCAACGCTTCTCAATTGTGTTTTTTTTTTTTTTTTAAAAAGACTACGAAAATACACTCAATTCACTAGCTTTGGTTAGCAGAACACCAAACAAAATCGTTCTGCATATCTTCATTCATAAAAACTGCGCAGAACAAAGGATCCTTGTTTTGTATTATGTCATATTTTAATTCCCTGGGGATACAAAATCACCAAGGAAGAAATATGTTTGTAAATCTAAACCTATTTAGATTTTCCCTTTAGGGAAGCCGGCTAATCCAAACGTATACAAAGTTGGCCAACATAAAGCTCCAAATTTGCTAAGATCAGGCATCATATAGCTCACTAATCTAGCTTCAAACTTCAAGGGGCTATCTCTATCGATACACTCGTAAATATACAAGACCCTCGGTTTTTGAAAATTGCAATCTTCAAATAAAACTAAGGACCAAACAAACTAAGAACCAATCAAACTAAGACTCAAAGGAACCAAGGAACCAAAGAACAAACGACTGGGAGCGACCCACTTATACTTAACTCTTACTTTTACTAATCAAAAGGTTATCCAAATTCTATCTGTCAAGTTCTACATGACCTAACGGTCTTTTAGAATACTCACGCCAAAAAGGTTCTCAGTCAGGAGTGACGTCATGTGGAGGATCAAAAATCAGGAAGATCAGAAATGTACTGGGCTGCAGAAACAAAGAATCTCCAGAATCCTTGTGCACAGAGTACCTCCTTAGTAGAATCTTGTTCTGTCCTCCTCAGTAGATTTCAGTCTCCTGACAAGATCTCCCACAGAAAGCCACTTCTCTGATGAGGCCCTGCGTTGGCTGCGCCATTTGAAGTAAGGGGCAGTCCTAGCTTGTGCAAGCATGCAAAATACCTAACATTCCTTCTTTACAGTTTACCATTCAGATATTTACAACATTGAAAAAGCAGAGTCATGATGACAAGCCCATTTTCAGTTTGTCCATCCCAAGACCAATTTCCCGGCAAGGCCCGACATTCTCATCAGATATCAGATGGACCCCTAATAAAATCGGGCACCTCCTCCTCGTAAAGCAAGTCATAAAGAAAGAAACATAGACAGGTGTGTGAGAGATTAGGAGTGGTTTGAATGTGATGAAAGGTTTATGGTTTGCTGTGCCTTGATACTAATCTTGATCGGTCACTGGGAAAGGAACTGGTCGAACAGGTTTGGCTTCAGGCAGTGGAGTCAGCTTGCCCAGGTCACACAAAAGTCAACAAAGGTGTACGTGTCCTTCAGACTCATTTTGGCCTTAGTTATCAGCCTATGTGAGGGCAACCACTTAAAATGGCTGCCATGCACAAAATGGAACCCGAGGGTTCAGGACGAAATCCCTGATTTGAAGGTGATCCAGCCATTCGAACACGCCGAAATTGCCTGGATATAGTATGTTCGTCATTGTCGTTCTGCTGATACCAAAATCGTCATGATTCGACGATGCTTATGACACGAAGCCAAAATTTCAAGTACTACAAAGGTGGAAACTGTGTCCCAGAGAATCGGGCCATCTCCCATTGCCATCCCTCCCTGCTGTGGGACGTGGCCTGCCACGAGAGTCCGGGAGCCAGATTGGGACCAGGCTCATGTGTTCCAGGCACTGCCTCCATAGGCCACTGGCTGCTGTTCTGACTCTACCCCGATACCCTCAAAAGTGCGGTTGTGGCGGACGGGAGGTGTGATATCGACTGCCCCGTCACCCGTGTGGAGGGAGGATCACCCTGCCTGTGGCCTGCCCCTCGCGTGGTGTGCAATGAGGTGAGCCATGTGCTGCGGGCCTGCTGCCAGAAATACCCCCGCCCTCCCCTACCTAGAATTGCACTCCCCACACTGGCCCAGAGGTCAGATCGGGCCTAGACTGCGCCTCGGTTGTAGCTGAAGGGGGGGGGCTACCCAGCCGCAGCCCGGTTCTGCTGACTTTCCTGGGGTCTGCCTCCGTCTTGAAAGGCAGAAAAGTGCGGGCCATTCCTGGGTGTGAGCTGCAGGGGCCTGTTGACTTGGACCTCAATGATGTGCGTTGGCCTTTGGTGGGGCGCTGAGACTGCCAGGCACTCGCTGTGCACCTGACTGGGCACCGGCAACTAGAAACACCTGAATCGACCTCCACCCTCTCTCTGCGGATCAACACTGTCCTCTAAAAAAAGGGCCCGGGGTTGGATCGGGTCCAGGCCAACCTACTTAAGTCACTGACGGAAACTGCTGTCCTGGGGGAGGTCACTGGCATTTGAATAGATGTTGGGAACTAATGATGCATGTTTCATTGCTAGACTCGGGGCAGGCACACAGCACTTCTTTGGGATGAGATGGTTCGGGGGCAAGGGGCCTGTTCTGCACAGTAGACGCTACCACTTTTCTCTCTTTTGAGACACTTCCTCTCCCTCCCCCCTCCTTTTCTCTTCCTATTTGCTTTTTTCTTCTTCTTCCCCCCATCGTTTTTCTCCTCCTATTGTTTTTCTCCCCTCTTCCCCCAACGCTCCACCTCCTGCACTGGTCCAGGGGTTGAATCGGACCTAGACTGTGCTTGGGGTGCCGCAGGTGGACAGATGCATGTTGCTGAGGCCCATCACAGGGCTTGCTCTGCCGCCCATCCCTTGGGCACACTTACTGGACTGGCTTGGGGGCGGGACGTGCTGCCCTGACTGTTGGTGGTGCACAGGGGCTTGGCTGTTTGAAACGCAGGGGTGGGGTCCGGGACTGGAAGGTCTGCTCGATTCACGATGCTTCTGCCATCCGGCTGGAGGCGCCTTGCTGGGTCCACACAGAGGCTGAGTACAGTCTGGGGTCATTTGGCACATCCACTGCCCTGGTGACCACAGTACACATCCACTGGTCTATCCGCACACTGGGCTTCCACCTTACTGGGGCGGGCATTGCCACTGCCTCCTATAATTGGTTTCCATCCTGGGCGACTGGTGCGAGTGACACTGACAGGTGACCACAGACCAGCAGATGCCCACTACTCTGCAGATCGTAATGGGTCGCTTGCGTTTGTCTGCTCCGTCTGCCCCGGCACAATCTGTGATAAACTCAATGGGGCGCTCGGGGCATGATCTGAAGAAGAGACGCCACAACCTGATGCGACACTCAGCGCCAAATTGGACAATGTCCTTCTAGCAGTGGAGAAAATTGCTACAACGTGAATCTCCCTCGAAAGTAAGATATACAAAGTAACATCTGATTTTCCTTCCTGCGGCAGACCGTCATAAACTAGCCAATAAACTACACAATACTGAACTCACACTGGCAGAGTTACAGCCCGTAACCCAAGAAAACACGACCTTGATACAGTCACTGCTCGGAACTCCAGAGGCTAGAATAGAAGATGCTGAAGGTCAGTCCTGTTAAAACAACATTCGGGTGGTGGGACTTCCAGAGGGCGTGGAGGGCCAAGACGCAGTGACCTACATTGAGGCCTGGATCTGCAAGCTAATACCTGCCACAGCACTGTCCTCCTACTTTGCGGTTGAGCATTCCCACTGGGTGCCATCACAGAGGCCGCGATCGGGAGCGAACCCCAGACCTTTTCTGTTCTGACATTGATTCTGTGAAGTCCTCAAGTGAAGATGGTTACTTAAACACATGCCCGACCAGGATGGAATCACTGGTGCCTCCGAACGTGACACTGCAGACCGCTGATGACATTATCTGACCCGATCTGATGGTCAGTGATGCTCCGCCCTTGATCCGCTGGCAACTCATGATGACTTCTGTGACAGTGATCACCAGCAGGTGGTGCCCACCCTGGATCAAAATCAATAGGACCCATTAGCGCTCAGTCATACAGAGTGGGACCACACACAGTCGCAATGTAAACCTCCTACCAGCACTGGCATATAACTCGTCGCATATCATCGCCGGTACACCATATGCACTACATCAGGGGTACTGTAAAAAACCTACTCTGCTACACATGCTCCATTTTCTCTGATTGAGATTCTCGATAGTTGCCACTGTTTGGCCACACTGTTTGGGTATGCAGAGGTGAGGGTAGGTGCCGTGAGCAGCGCACTTATCAAAACCTCCACGACTGTGCGTATCCCCTGCATTAACCCATGAAGCTTGATTACAATCATGACTAGGCCGGACAACCAGTGATAATAGTAATGAGTAGGTACCACCCTATTAGAGGGGGACCACTCGCCCAAAGATTACACGTGGGGTCAGATTTATCACCTTTCATTTGCTTTTGGTCCTCAAGAAGCGCAAAGGATCGTTTTGACCAATAGGGGCGCGAAACATGTTGATCCATTTTTACCTCACTGTTGAAACCACATTTAGATACAAGGGGACATTGCCACCCCCATAGTAGCACCAACCTACCAGGTTTTTAATCTGACAGTAGAATTCACACATTAAAATTAGTTTGATATCCTCTAGCTAGTTTTACCATCACTTCTCCACACTGATCACTCACCACCCTACTAGGACACTCTCACACTCATAAAATGGCGAGACAATTAAAAGATCCCTGCTAAAGTGATCCTTCGGGGATCTGTAGGGCATTGCGGCACCGGCCCGACGAGAAACACCCACCCAATGATAAAGTATGACATCCCTAGGGATGTGTGAGAGCAACAAGAAACAGTCTTGTTGACTGTCCCTTACAGTTTGTCTAGTACCTAGGATATTTGGTGCGCACACAACCCCAACACTGGAGTGTACTCACACTACTCAGTGCCACATGGTCTACACATCCACATTGACCATACAATGCTCTTTCCCACATTTTGGCAAATCACATATCTTGGCTGCACACACTCGGACCATAATCTTCAGTTGTTACAGCTTCAGTGGGAGGTAGCCCCACAGGCCATACCCACATGGTGCCTCCAACCTTCCACTCTGGAGGACTTATCATTCCGTGAAGCACTCCAGTCCACATCAGTTGAGTTCTTTGAATTCAATAAGGTCTCTACACATAGCATGCTCACTGAATGGGAGGCCTTCAAGGTACCCATCAGGGAACGGATACAGACTGGAAATCAGCTGGAATATCCGTAAGCCCCTTCAATGACACCATTAGACAACTCAAACGCAAACTCCTGCGGCTAGAGATGCGAACAGTGACGAGGCAGGTATGTGCATCTCAGATGGATGCAAAACTCAAGGAACACACCGCTCTCTTAGAGCGCCTTAGGTGCTTAAACTATGCAGTGCATTCCTCTTGCACTCATACAGCCTCAGATTACACAGGGCGCTGTTAGACCTGGCATTTCTTGGCGTGATTACCCCTGACTTTTTGCCTCTACCTCCTCTATTTTTGGTGCTGTGATAGATTTTGTGTTGCCAACTTAGATGCTTTGGACACTTTGCCACTGCTAAACAGTGTCAAAGTGCAAGTGCTCCCTGTATAAAGTATAATGGTAATTGGTTGTCCATGATTGGTATGTTTGCCTTACTAGTGAAGTCCCTAGTAAAGTGCACTATGTGTGCCAGGGCTGGTAATGCAAATGCTACTAGTGGGCCTGCAGCACTATTTGTGCCACCCACACAAGTAGCTTTAAAAAGGGAAGTCAGGCCTGCCATTGCAGTGCCTGCGCGCAGTTTGTTAAACTGCCATGTTGTCTGACAAGTGCACCCACTTGCCAGACCTTACCCTTCCCTTTCTCTACACATCAGACACCCCTATGGTAGGTTCAGGGTACCCCCTGGGCAGGGTGCAGTGCATGGGAAAGGTAGGACATGTACTAAGGTGTGTATCATGTCCTGACAGTGAAATAATCTCCATTTCGTTTTTCACTGTTGAAAGGCCATCTTGCCCATAGGTTAGAATGGGAAGGCTGTGCAATATGTTTTCCAGCCTATTTTCCCAAAGGCTTAAGATGGAAAGGTGAAGTTTAGTATGCCTGAACTCACAATGTAATAACACATCTTTTTATGAAGGTGGTTTTTGCATTGTGTGTTCAGAAGCCACTCTTTTAGAAGTGGCTGAGTTTTTGTGCTCTAACATTTCTGTGTGTCTCTGCCTGGCTGTGGATTGACTGTCTGGATTTGACAGCGATAGGATCTGGGGAATGTCTTGACCCAGGGGAGGAGGTGAGACAGCAATAGGCTGACCTGCATCTGGAGTGTAGGGGGAGGAGAAGCCCCTAGAGGTGAAGAGGCCTGGGTTGCTGCTATAAAACAATTGTCCCATCTCCTGCTGAGTGATTGAGAATCCAGACCCCCACTAATCAAAGGAAGAAGGTGTCACTGGCAGGGAGACACCCAGAACTGGTTTGAACAGGGGTCAGTGCCCCCTGAACACAAAGACTTCAAAGCCATTGAGGGGTATAACTATGAGAGCTGAAGCCCCTGAACTTTGGAATGATGGCTTGATCAAGTGTGAACAAGACTGAAGCTACTTCGTGGTCAAGAGGACCTTTGCCAAGGAAGAAACAACTGAAGAGACTGAAGGATAGGACTGACCCTTGCTGTGTGTTCTGGGGCTGGCCTGCAGTTTGCTGTTTTAACCAAGGAAAGGCTAAAGGGACTTTGCTGTGTACTGTGTCCCCCTGCTTGAAAGGACTTTGCTGTGCTGTGTCCTGAAGTAACTTATCCCCAAGGGCCCGAGGTGATCTGGCTCCCTGTTGCAGAAACTCAGGAACACAAAAGTTTCCGAGAGAGTCTCAGCGGCGCTGTGTGTGCGTGCTTGTTGCAGCCTGAGACCCTCATAAGGTGTGCCCTGTGATCGTGGGCACCTGGAGTCCAAGCGAGGATCAGCGAAGCTGTGTGCGTGTGCTTCGTGCAGCCTGAACCTTTTGTGGGGATTGTCCAGTTATTGTGTGCACCGGAATCCAAGTGAGTCTCACGACGCTGTGTGCGTGTGCTTTGTGCAGCGTGAGACCTTCGTGAGGATTGCCTTGTTATCGTGCACCCGGAATCCAAGTGAGTCTCATCGACGCGGTGTGCGTGTGCTTTGTGCAGCGTGAGACCTTCGTGAGAATTGCCTTGTTATCGTGCACCCGGAATCCAAGTGAGTCTCCACGACGCTGTGTGCGTGTGCTTTGTACAACGTGAAGACCTTCGTGAGGATTGCCTTGTTGACGTGCACCCGGAGTTAAAGTGAGTCTCAGCGACGCTGTGCGCGTGATCTTCGTGCAGCCTGAGACCTTCGTGTGGAGTGCCCGGTGATCGTGTACCCGAAGCTCAAGGGAGTCTCAGCGACGCTGTGTGCGTTTGCCCTGTGGCAGCCTGAGATCTTCGTAGCAGTAGCGGCCCGGACCAGCAGCCCCGGAGGAGCTGAGCCGCAGGCCCGAGCCCGCCGTTGCCAAGTCCCAAAGATTGCATCGGAGACCCAAACCGCAGGACGAGGAGTGGGTGCGCGCCCCCCAGGTAACGTGTGTCGACTCCTGGAGCGGGGCGCGGGCTCGGAGGGAGATGCTCTCGGCCTCTCTCTCATTTCAGCAGCGCGAGCCTCTGCTTCGGCTCGTATCGCGGCCCGTATTGCCAAGGGAGTGGCAGTACCGGGGCCGGAGTGCGGAGCTGCACTTTTTGTGTTATACCATGCCCGTGTTGGGGGCAACTGTTGTCAGAGGCTACCTGCGAGTCAGCACGAGTGGCAAAGAGACCGCCTAAGGCACCGTGATCGGTGCCGGAGTGTATTACGGATTACTCCATTTCTGCATAACGGAGTTCCTGATTGTCGTATTACACATTGCATCATTTCTGCATAATGAAGTACCTGATTAGTGTATTACGCATTGCATATTTCCTGCATAACGAACTACCTGATTGTCGTATGACGCATTGCATTGTTTCTGCATAACGAACGACCTGATTAGCGTATTACGCATTGCATTATTCCTGCATAACGAACTACCTGATTAGTGTATTACGCATTGCCTTACATCTGTATAACGACGTACCTGGTGGTTGTATTACGCATTGCATTATTTTTACATTGCAAAGTACCTGATTGTTGTGTTACGCATCGCATTATTTTTACATCGCAAAGTGCCTGATTGTTGCGTACGCATTGCATTATTTTTACATTGCAAAAGTGCCTGATTCTAGCATTACGATCTGCATAACATGGTGTTAGGATTACAGTAGAATGTTTAGAAGTGCTCATTAATATCGCCAGAACTTACAAGGGCTGGCTGGCCTAACAACCGGCCAGAAGGAATATTACAAATACGCATATGTTGGATTTATATCGTGTGGTCTTATCGTATATCTTTTTATATAAAGTTTATACTCGTTTTATAAAACTCGTGTGGCGCCTATTTGTGGTGTCATCATTGGGTTGCTGTGAGCGTGGTTGCAAATACTTTACACATTTGCCTTGAAGATAAGCCTGGCTGCTCGTGCCAAGCTACCAAGGGGGTGAGCGGGGCTATCTCAGAAGGTGACCTTCCTTTCCCTGACGTTGGAACGCGGGTCCCTATTGGGCCTAAGGTACCTACCTCAGCCAACCAGGGATCCCGGGTCTAACATTTGGTGGTCAGCGGTGTGGGATTTGAATGTGTATTTGCAAATTCACTCACAGTGATTGGTGTACATCACAAGTAGCACAGACCACGACGCAACCACATATTGTGTTCTTGATTTGTTGGTTCTATTTGGTTTTGTTTTTGAGCAACCTTTAAGCCACACATCATGTCTCGGAGGAGTCAAGGAGCCAGTGAGGCTGCAGAATTAGAGTTCAAGATTGAGGCATTGCTTACCTACAAAGTTGATCGATTGAGGCAATTCTGCAGAGCTTTGGGATGTCCCATGAAAAGTAGCGCCAAGAAGGAGGAGCTGCAAGTGGCCTTGAGGGCCTGGTGGGAAGCCAAAGGGACTCAGGAGGCGAGTGATGTTGAGGTGGATGAGGATGACCCAGGGAATGGATTTGGTCCACAGGATTTGCCAGTGGAGGGACCAGCTTCAGGGGCTGGTAGTAGCCATTCAGGGAGGAGTTTTTCACCAGAGGAGCTGGAGGAAAACCAAAGAGTCAGAGAGCATGAGTTGGAGGTTTTAAAACTTAAAACTCAAGCAGAGGAGAAGAAGCTGCTCATTGAAAGTGAAAAGCGAACAGAGGAGAGCAGGAACGCTCTCGCCTTGGAAGAGAAAAAGATTCTCTTAGCTCATGAGTTAAGCTTGAGGGAACTGGAAGTGAAGGTTAAACAGGCCGAGTCCAGTTCAAATGGTGGCAGCACACAACCAGTGCCAGTGGGGAAGGTGTACATTCCCAAAGACTTAGTGCGAGTTTACCAGAGGGGTGATGATATTTATGCGTGGGTCACGGCCTTTGAGCTCGCACTGAGGATGAATGAGGTGCCTGAGAAGCATTGGGGGTGGGCCTATGGAAACACTTTGAGGCTTCTGGGAGGGATGTCTTACCCCCTTTAGAGAGGGCAGGAACCCTGACCTACGCCAATATGAAGGAGGCTTTATGCCTCAGGTATGGGCTCACTCCTGAACAGTATCGGCAGAAATTCAGGAACTTCTAGAAACAGGAATCCAGTGCTTGGGTTGAGTGTGTGAATGCGTACATGCGTGCACTGGATGGTTGGATGAAGGGCAGCAAGGCAACTGATTTTAAGAGCTTATGCGATTTAATTAGTTGGGAGCACTTGAGTAGTCTGTGTATTCCAGAGCTGCGCCAGAATCTTTTGGACAGTAAGCTGACTGATCCCAGTAAGCTTGCTGAAGAGGCGGACCGCTGGACCAGTACCCGGGTCCACAAGGGGATTGGAGGTACCACTGCCAAAAGTGTACAGGGTCCCCCACAGAAGGTGGGGGAGGACAAGGGTAACCACAAGGGGTTCTCTAAAGGGCTCCAAAGTAGTTCCCAGGTGAAAGGGTCTCAGTCCCCAAAGGCTAAGAGGTCCTGGCTCCATAAGGGCAAGCCGGACAACCGAGGTCCTCCTACATGTTACTTCTGTAAAGAAGTGGGGCATATTTCCCCTAGATGCCCCAAGAAGTCATCTGCACCCACTGGTGCTCCAGCACCAGGATTAGTGAGTGTAACGTTGGGGGAGGAATTGAGTCCTTGGAATGGGGAGGAGCAAGCAGTTATGACCCTGGTCTCATTAGGAGATCGAGAGATGGTCCAGGAAATCTCTCTGCCTGAGAATACTAAGAAATACAGGCAGTGGGTGACCATCAATGGAAGGAGGGTGGAGGCTCTGAGGGACACCGGAGCCAGTTTGACATCTGTCAGGTGTCAGTGGGTGTCTGAAGAGCAGGTAAATCCCGATGTGCTTCACCCTGTAGTTGCAGCAGACAACTCAGTGCGCCTCTGCAAGGTGGCGCTGGTTCCCTTTGAGTGGGGGGGGTCTCAGGTTCCTTGAAGGTCATTGTAAGTCCGTCCATGCCTGTAGACTGTCTGCTGGGGAATGACCTGGAGAGTTCCCCCTGGAAGGAGGTGGAGCGCCAGGTGCATTTGGAGATGTTGGGTCTGCCTGAGTGGGCTTGTGTGACCACTCGGTCTATGGCAGCCAGTAAAGGTATTCAAGAGGACCTGGAGCCTGAAACAGTGGCCCAGGTGCCTGCCGTAAAGAGAAGAGGCAGGGGGCGTGGGTAACCGGCCCCCACAGTTCCCACGGTCCAGGAGGAGGCACCCTTTGAGGGGGATGCCCTGGAACCTACGGGGGAGCAAGTAGCTGAACTGGGGGATCTACCTGAGCTGACCGAATGGCAGCAGGAAGGAGGGCCCTCCAGGGAGGAATTCTGTGAGGAGCAGAGGAAGTGCCCTTCTCTTGTAGGTTTGCGGCAACAGGCAGCCAACCAGGCAGCCGGTGATCAGTCTGGATCACACTTGATTTACTAGGAGAATGATCTCCTGTACAGTGAGCCTAAGGTTGCTGACCCTGGGTCAGCCCGTGCGCTGGTGGTACCCCAGCGCTTCAGAGCCCTCTTACTGGGGTTGGCTCATGATGTACCTTTAGCAGGACATTTGGGGCAGGACAAGACCTTTGAGAGGCTTGTCACTCACTTTTACTGGCGTCAAATGCGTAAGAGTTCTGATACTCATTGCACGACCTGTCAGACTTGCCAGGCAAGTGGAAAGAATGGAAGGAAGCGCAAGGCTCCCCTCCAACCTTTCCCGGTGATCTGGACTGATGCCTGCCAGACCGCTTTTGATGCCCTGAAGAGTGCCATGTGCACGGCGCCCGTGCTCAAGGCGCCTGATTTCTCCAAGGAATTCGTGGTGCAGACAGATGCTTCAGAGCATGGTGTGGGAGCGGTACTCTCACAATTGAATGACGAGGGCTTGGACCAACCCGTGGCTTTCATTAGCAGGAGGCTACTTCCCAGGGAACAGAGGTGGAGTGCAATTGAGAGGGAAGCTTTTGCTGTGGTCTGGGCGCTGAAGAAGTTGAGGCCTTACTTGTTTGGGACTCACTTCCTGGTTCCGACAGACCACAGGCTCCTCAGGTGGTTAATGCAGATGAGGGGTGAGAACCCAAAACTGTTGAGGTGGTCCATCTCCCTACAGGGAATGGACTTTACGGTGGAACTCCGCCCTGGAACAGAACACGCCAATGCTGACGGTCTGTCCAGATTTTTCCGCCTTAGTGATGAGAACTCCTATGAGGGTGGGTAGTTCCCCCCCACTTTTCGGCTGGAGGGGACACGTGTTAGACCTGGCATTTCTTGGTGTGATTACCCCTGACTTTTTGCCTCTACCTCCTCTATTTTTGGTGCTGTGATAGATTTTGTGTTGCCAACTTAGATGCTTTGGACTCTTTGCCACTGCTAAACAGTGTCAAAGTGCAAGTGCTCCCTGTATAAAGTATAATGGTAATTGGTTGTCCATGATTGGTATGTTTGCCTTACTAGTGAAGTCCCTAGTAAAGTGCACTATGTGTGCCAGGGCTGGTAATGCAAATTCTACTAGTGGGCCTGCAGCACTATTTGTGCCACCCACACAAGTAGCTTTAAAAAGGGAACTCAGGCCTGCCATTGCAGTGCCTGCGCGCAGTTTGTTAAACTGCCATGTTGTCTGACAAGTGCACCCACTTGCCAGACCTTACCCTTCCCTTTCTCTACACATCAGACACCCCTATGGTAGGTTCAGGGTGCCCCCTGGGCAGGGTGCAGTGCATGGAAAAGGTGGGACATGTACTAAGGTGTGTATCATGTCCTGACAGTGAAATAATCTCCATTTCGTTTTTCACTGTTGAAAGGCCATCTTGCCTATAGGTTAGAATGGGAAGGCTGTGCAATATGTTTTCCAGCCTATCTTCCCAAAGGCTTAAAATGGAAAGGTGAAGTTTAGTATGCCTGAACTCACAATGTAATAACACATCTTTTTATGAAGGTGGTTTTTGCATTGTGTGTTCAGAAGCCACTCTTTTAGAAGTGGCTGAGTTTTTATGCTCTAACATTTCTGTGTGTCTCTGCCTGGCTGTGGATTGACTGTCTGGATTTGAAAGCGATAGGATCTGGGGAATGTCTTGACCCAGGGGAGGAGGTGAGACAGCAACAGGCTGACCTGCATCTGGAGTGTAGGGGGAGGAGAAGCCCCTAGAGGTGAAGAGGCCTGGGTTGCTGCTATAAAACAATTGTCCCATCTCCTGCTGAGTGATTGAGAATCCAGACCCCCACTAATCAAAGGAAGAAGGTGTCACTGGCAGGGAGGCACCCAGAACTGGTTTTAACAGGGGTTAGTGCCCCCTGAACACAAAGACTTCAAAGCCATTGAGGGGTATAACTATGAGAGCTGAAGCCCCTGAACTTTGGAATGATGGCTTGATCAAGTGTGAACAAGACTGAAGCTACTTCTTGGTCAAGAGGACCTTTGCCAAGGAAGAAACAACTGAAGAGACTGAAGGATAGGACTGACCCTTGCTGTGTGTTCTGGGGCTGGCCTGCAGTTTGCTGTTTTAACCAAGGAAAGGCTAAAGGGACTTTGCTGTGTGCTGTGTCCCCCTGCTTGAAAGGACTTTGCTGTGCTGTGTCCTGAAGTAACATCCCCAAGGGCCCGAGGTGAGCTGGCTCCCTGTTGCGGAAACTCAGGAACACAAAAGTTTCCAGGAGAGTCTCAGCGGCGCTGTGTGTGCGTGCTTGTTGCAGCCTGAGACCCTCGTAAGGTGTGCCCTGTGATCGTGGGCACCTGGAGTCCAAGCGAGGATCAGCGACGCTGTGTTCGTGTGCTTCGTGCAGCCTGAACCTTTTGTGAGGATTGTCCAGTTATTGTGTGCACCGGAATCCAAGTGAGTCTCACGACGCTGTGTGCGTGTGCTTTGTGCAGCGTGAGACCTTCGTGAGGATTGCCTTGTTATCGTGCACCCGGAATCCAAGTGAGTCTCATCGACGCGGTCTGCGTGTGCTTTGTGCAGCGTGAGACCTTCTTGAGGATTGCCTTGTTATCGTGCACCCGGAATCCAAGTGAGTCTCCACGACACTGTGTGCGTGTGCTTTGTGCAACGTGAAGACCTTCGTGAGGATTGCCTTGTTAACGTGCACCCGGAGTTAAAGTGAGTCTCAGCGACGCTGTGCGCGTGATCTTCGTGCAGCCTGAGACCTTCGTGTGGAGTGCCCGGTGATCGTGCACCCGAAGCTCAAGGGAGTCTCATCGACGCTGTGTGAGTGTGCCCTGTGGCAGCCTGAGATCTTCGTAGCAGTAGCGGCCCGGACCTGCAGCCCCGGAGGAGCTGAGCCGCCGGCCCGAGCCCGCCGTTGCCAAGTCCCAAAGATTGCATCAGAGGCCCAAACAGCTGAACGAGGAGAGGAGAGTGGGTTTATGCCCCCCAGGTAACGTGTGTCGACTCCTGGAGAGGGGCGCGGGCTCGGAGGGAGACACTCTCGGCCTCTCTCTCATTTCAGCAGCGCAAGCCTCTGCTTCGGCTCGTATCGCGGCCCGTATTGCCAAGGGAGTGGCAGTACCGGGGCCGGAGTCCGGAGCTGCACTTTTTGTGTTATACCATACCCGTGTTGGGGGCAACTGTTGTCAGAGGCTACCTGCGAGTCAGCACGAGTGGCGGAGAGACCGCCTAAGGCACCGTGATCGGTGGCGGAGTGTATTACGGATTAATCCATTTCTGCATAACGGAGTACCTGATTGTCGTATTACACATTGCATCATTTCTGCATAATGAAGTACCTGATTAGTGTATTACGCATTGCATATTTCCTGCATAACCAACTACCTGATTAGTGTATTATGCATAGCATTGTTTCTGCATAACGAACTACCTGATTGTCGTATGACGCATTGCATTGTTTCTGCATAACGAACTACCTGATTAGCGTATTGCGCATTGCATTATTCCTGCATAACGAACTACCTGATTAGTGTATTACGCATTGCCTTACATCTGTATAACAACGTACCTGGTGGTTGTATTACGCATTGCATTATTTTTACATTGCAAAGTACCTGATTGTTGTGTTACGCATCGCATTATTTTTACATCGCAAAGTGCCTGATTGTTGCGTACGCATTGCATTATTTTTACATTGCAAAAGTGCCTGATTCTAGCATTACGATCTGCATAACATGGTGTTAGGATTACAGTAGAATGTTTAGAAGTGCTCATTAATATCGCCAGAACTTACAAGGGCTGGCTGGCCTAACAACCGGCCAGGAGGAATATTACAAATACGCATATGTTGGATTTATATTGTGTGGTCTTATTGTATATCTTTTTATATAAAGTTTATACTCGTTTTATAAAACTTGTGTGGCGTCTATTTGTGGTGTCATCATTGGGTTGCTGTGAGCGTGGTTGCAAATACTTTACACATTTGCCTTGAAGATAAGCCTGGCTGCTCGTGCCAAGCTACCAAGGGGGTGAGCGAGGCTATCTCAGAAGGTGACCTTCCTTTCCCTGACGTTGGAACGCGGGTCCCTATTTGGCCTAAGGTACCTACCTCAGCCAACCAGGGATCCCGGGTCTAACATTTGGTGGTCAGCGGTGTGGGATTTGAATGTGTATTTGCAAATTCACTCAGTGATTGGTGTACATCACAAGTAGCACAGACCACGACGCAACCACATATTGTGTTCTTGATTTGTTGGGTCTATTTGGTTTTGTTTTTGAGCAACCTTTAAGCCACACATCATGTCTCAGAGGAGTCAAGGAGCCAGTGAGGCTGCAGAATTAGAGTTCAAGATTGAGGCATTGCTTACCTACAAAGTTGATCGATTGAGGCAATTCTGCAGAGCTTTGGGATGTCCCATGAAAAGTAGCACCAAGAAGGAGGAGCTGCAAGTGGCCTTGAGGGCCTGGTGGGAAGCCAAAGGGACTCAGGAGGCGAGTGATGTTGAGGTGGATGAGGATGACCCAGGGAATGGATTTGGTCCACAGGATTTGCCAGTGGAGGGACCAGCTTCAGGGGCTGGTAGTAGCCATTCAGGGAGGAGATTTTCACCAGAGGAGCTGGAGGAAAACCAAAGAGTCAGAGAGCATGAGTTGGAGGTTTTAAAACTTAAAACTCAAGCAGAGGAGAAGAAGCTGCTCATTGAAAGTGAAAAGCGAGCAAAGGAGAGCAGGAACGCTCTCGCCTTGGAAGAGAAAAAGATTCTCTTAGCTCATGAGTTAAGCTTGAGGGAACTGGAAGTGAAGGTTAAACAGGCAGAGTCCAGTTCAAATGGTGGCAGCACACAACCAGTGCCAGTGGGGAAGGTGTACATTCCCAAAGACTTAGTGCGAGATTACCAGAGGGGTGATGATATTTATGCGTGGGTCACGGCCTATGAGATCGCACTGAGGAGGAATGAGGTGCCTGAGAAGCATTGGGGGGCGGGCCTATGGAAACACTTTGAGGCTTCTGGGAGGGATGTCTTACCCCCTTTAGAGAGGGCAGGAACCCTGACCTACGCCAATATGAAGGAGGCTTTATGCCTCGGGTATGGGCTCACTCCTGAACAGTATCGGCAGAAATTCAGGAACTTCAAGAAACAGGAATCCAGTACTTGGGTTGGGTGTGTGAATGCGTACACGCGTGCACTGGATGGTTGGATGAAGGGCAGCAAGGCAACTAATTTTAAGAGCTTATGCGATTTAATTAGTTGGGAGCACTTGAGTAGTCTGTGTGTTCCAGAGCTGCGCCAGAATCTTTTGGACAGTAAGCTGACTGATCCCAGTAAGCTTGCTGAAGAGGCGGACCACTGGACCAGTACCCGGGTCTGTGAGAAGTTGGCCTGGTATATGCTGTCCACTAATTATAGTGGGCACCTTGCACCAGTCCAAACAACCCCTTATTGGAGATAGGTTAAAGACAACCTTTATTGAAAGCTATCCTAGTGGTAGCTATGGAGAGCAGCCTTCAGGCTAAGTCTTGAAGGAATGTAAAGCAGCTTGTTTTACCAGTCTATAATCTCTTGAGTGACCAAATGAAAGAGGACCACACCAGGTATATATTCAAAATATATGTATTTATTGCTAAACACACCCCTCTAGTCTCTTTATGAGGCTAGAGTTCGAAGTACATAAGTTATAAGTTAGTTATCAACAGTAATAGCACAAATACACGTTTGAGCCCTAGGGGCGTACCAAACCATAAACCAATAAAGTGGTATAAGAACCACGACTGAGCTAGACACAAGGCCTAGAGCCTGTAGAAGTGGTTGGCCCTCAAGGAACCACCCATGGTAGTGACACAGGGGACCCACGGGGGACGCGTGCAGTGTGAGAACACAGCCGCGAGCCGCCGTTGACTTCTATGGGGAATGTCGCGGTTGGAGTTTCAAAGAAAAGGGGCACTTAGAGGAGGACTTGGAGCAAATCCCTTTAGAACTAGGTTGTTCTAGAGTGTGAGAAGTTGGCCTGGTATATGCTGTTCACTAATTAAAGTGGACACCTTGCACCAGAACAATTCGACTCTTATGGTAGATAGGTTTAAGACAACCTTTATAGAAAGCTATCCTAGTGGTAGCTGTGGAGAGCAGCCTTCAGGCTAAGTCTTGAAGGAATGTAAAGCAGCTTGTTTTACCACACAATCTCTTGAATCACCAAATGAAAAGACACCACACAGGTATATATATCAAATATATATGTATTTATTAATAAACAACTCTCTACTAATCTCTTTATGAGATAAGAAGTCAGGAACATATGTACAAATCAAATGTTATCAAAATAAGTTTAGCACAATCGAATATCACAATCTGAGTTTGGCTAGACCTAGGTCTAGGGCATCTAGAATCGAGGGACCCCCAAGAACCACCCCAGGTAGTTGTAGGAGACCCACAGGGGACGGACGCGGTGTCCTGGCACCGGTGCGAGTCCTGTACGAGTCTATGCGAACAGACGCGATTGAGATTTCAATGTTAAAGGTCCCTTGCGTGTTCGAGGTGAACACACCGATCGGTCCTTGTACGAGTCGAAGGACGCGGTTACTGATAGAGTTGCAAGGGAGTTGGACGCGGTCTGTCTAACACAGACGCGAACCATGTACGAGTCAGCGCGATAGTCGCACTTGGAAAGTAAGAGTTTTAGGGCACTTCTACGGTAGCTACAAGCAAGTCACTTACAGGGTAAGTAGTTCTAGGGCCCACACCCACAGGAGCACCGTAGTGCTGAAGTTACCTCACCCAGGGGAGCCGGGTGCATAGGTGTTCTTTGGTGTCGGGTCGCGGCGTCGTTTTCAATGGGAGCCAGTGAAGACTTGCTGCTTGCGGCGACAGGAGAAGTGTCCGGAGGAATCCAAGCCTGGATTCAGAAGATGGAAGACCTGAAAGCAGAGTGGACAGTGTTCAAAGTCACTTGGCAGTGACTCGGGGCAAGGAAGATGGATGCCCACCGTCGTCGCAAGATTCAGGTCGTTCACGGGTGCCTTGACTCTTAAGCCACGAGGTCCAGGGGGCGTCAACGACAACCAGGAGCTGGATTCGGCGTGTGCCATGATGTCTGCAGCTTACTGCGGTATCGGCGACTCGATTGGAGCCAACAAGCCTTGGTAACAGCAAGTCTCGGGGAAAGTGTAAAAAGTCAATGGCGCAGACCAGCAAGGTCTGAGGGACTCACCCAGCGAAGGTAAGTCAGGGCAGGCCTGGAGCAATCAGGGGAGCCCTTTGGTTTTTTAGGATAGCCTTCTGGGGACCCACAAGCCGGCTGGCAAGGGATCGCGAAGACGCCTCAGGAGGATTCGGTCAACAGGGGCCCACGGTCACTCGGGACGTGGTAGGCCTCTGATCTTCGGAGGGATTCCTGCTGGAGGCTAGGACCACACGTGGTCCAAAGCACAAGTTCGTAGAACGTTGTGAAGGGGTTGCACTCGACAATAGTGCACTGTACCCAGGGGTCGCGGTTCCTCGTCGCTCTTGGGGTCCACTGGCCTCAGCTTCGCTGGGGACTCACAATGGCCTTTGAGAAGTCAGGAAATTCACTTCTTGGGCTGCAGGGATTTCGGACTCCGGCGGGAGCGGCATAGTTTGCGACCGTTGTTTGTAGTTTTTGGTGCCTGCCAAGCAGGGGAGTCACTCCTTGACTCCAAGGGAGATTCTTCAGTCTTCCAAAGGTAGTGGAACGTCGAAGGTCCAGGATTCTTCTTGAGAGCGTCGTCCAGGGAGATCTAGTTTGCAATGCACAGGTTCCCCTCTTATACTAAAAGAAAGGGAGGGACTAGCTCTATGACCCTACCTATGGGAGGGTCAGGGGAGTGGGTGGCTACACCCACTTCCCTTTGTCCAGTTTCGCGCCAGAGCAGGGGCAGGTAGCCCCTGAGCCGGTTTGAACTGGGGTATGCACAGAGGAGCCTTCTGCTCCCCCAGTGCAGGACTTCAAAGCACTCTAAGAGTGCACCCACCCAGCCCCAATACACTAAACCCTATCTGGGAGGTGGTCACACCCCCTTGGGACAGGATATCTATTGTTGGGCTTCCTCCACTGCGAGTGTTGGTCATCAGCAGGAGGGCAGCCCAGTGTCTGTGACTGGTGGCATCCATTTTGTGATGCCAGGGCTCTGCAGGATTCTACCGCGTTTCCACAGTAGGTACATGTCTATCCCTCCCCGCCGCCAGGACTGGCGGGGGGGGTAGTATTCCAAGATGTTTGACACCAAACACGACATGTTTTGATGCAGCCATTCCAAAGTTAGCATTTTACCGCGGGATTTTTTTGCTTGAACTCCTAGGCGCAATGTGAATTACAAAATGAAAGACAGAAAGAGGGCCTCATCTTGGCAAAATATTCTATAAATTTGATGATACAGACACTTATCCATGTGTGTTTGAGACCGAGCAACATGGCCGATGCCCGGTGGAGCTGCCCAGTCAGCTATAGAGGAGATCGGCTCTGGTTCCCCCCCTCGGCCGTCACCTACCCAGCCGGACATTGGACACTGTTTCTCCTCGTCTCCCCACCGTTATCTCCCCCCGTCTTCCAACGAATTACCGATGTTCTGCCAAACTACGGAGTATATGTTGATGTTATTCCACGCTCTTGTAACACTCGTTTTACTGTGTAACACTGTTTCTCCTTTTCCTATGTTTTTAATATGCTCCTGTAACTGATGTAACTCAATGATCCTCATGTAAAGCGCTCTGATACCTCCGGGTCTAGCCAGCACTATATAAAACTCAAATAAATAAATTTAAAAAAAAAAGATATAATGCACTTAAGAGGATATGGTTTAACCGCATCCACAAACAGCACCAGAGAATGGACTCTGAGAGCTGCAGAGTGGCCTTGCTCAGGCAGAGGCACCCCCTCACATAGAAGCCAAGCACCCTGTCCTCAGGATTGATAGGGCCTGCCTTAAGGGTGACTGATAGGTTTATATGTGTGTGTAGGAGAGATATAGGGAACCTATATCTCAGTGAGGAGTGCTAGCACCACCTCACCCAGGCTGCAGTAGCAGGCCTGTGGTGTCAGATTTAGCCTGCTTCCCAGGGGTGGCATAATACATGCTGCAGCCCCTGGTAGGCCTGTGAAGTACCTATGCCCTTAGTACCTAAGGTACCATATACTAGGGACTCATAAGGTACCACAGTATCCAATCACTAGTGCACCTAGAGTGCACTCCAAGTCGTTTAGAGAGAACAGAGAGGCTGGGGCCCTGATTAGCAGGGACCCAGCCAGACTATAGCCAGAAACCAGTGTAAACATCAGAAAAAAGTGGGGGCAACATAAGAGGCAGATCCTACTCTCCTACACAACCCCCCAAACGCAGGGACACTAAACTAACCTTGACCAGTTGAGTCTTCGTGTTCTAAGTGGAAATACCTTGAGAGTCCATCTGCATTGGCATGTTGGGTCCCAGGTCTATGTTCCACTGTATAGTCCATCCCCTGTAGGGAAATGGACCACCTCAAAAGTTTTGGGTTTTCACCTTTCATCTGTTTAAGCCATAGGAGGGGCTTGTGGTCAGTCTGAACTATGAAGTGATTGCCAAACAAGTATGGCCTCAGCTTCTTCAGGGCCCACACCACAGCAAAGGCCTCCCTCTCTATAGCTGACCAACGTTTCTCTCTAGGGGTCAGCCTTCTGCTAATAAAAGCTACTGGCTGGTCTTGACCTTCATCATTCAGTTGAGACAGTACAGCTCCAACACCCAGCTCAGAAGCATCTGTTTGGACAATGAACTTTTTGGTGTAGTCTGGACTCTGTAAGATGGGGGCAGTGCACATGGCCTGCTTTAGGTCTTCAAATGCCTTCTGACAGCTAGCTGTCCACTGAACCTTTTTGGCATTTTCTTTGAGGTCAGATCATTCAAGGGGGTCACTATAGATCCATATCCCTTGACAAACCTCCTATAGTACCCAGTCAGGCCTAAGAAGGCTCTCACCTGTGTCTGGGTGGTTGGAGCAACCCATTCCATTATGGTTTGGATTTTTCTCTGTAAAGGCTGAACCTGGCCTCCACCTACAAGGTGGCCCAGGTACACAACCTGACTCTGCCCTATCTGGCACTTAGTGGCCTTGATAGTGAGGCCTGCTTTCTGCAGAGCCTCCAAAACATTTCTGAGGTGGACCAGGTGATCCTGCCAGGAGGAACTAAAGACAGCAATATCATCTAGATAAGCTGAGCAATAAGTTTCCATCCCTGCCAGAACTTTATTCACCAACTTCTGAAAAGTGGCAGGTGCATTTTTCAATCCAAAGGGCATCACCACAAAGTGGTAGTGCCCACTAGGGGTCGAAAATGCTGTTTTGGCTTTTGCATCATCAGCTAATCTGATCTGCCAGTAGCCAGCTGTTAGGTCAAATGTACTTAGATACTTGGCTGAGGCCAAAGTATCAATCAGCTCATCTGCCCTTGGTATGGGATAGGCATCAGTCCTAGTGACTGCATTGAGGCCTCTGTAGTCTACACAAAACCTCATTTCTTTCTTACCACCCTGGGTATGAGGCTTGGGTACCAGGACTACTGGGCTAGCCCAAGGGCTATCTGAAGGCTCAATTACACCTAGCTCCAACATTTTCTGGACTTCAGTCCTGATACAGTCCCTGACATGGTCAGGTTGCCTGTAGATTTTACTCTTGACAGGCAGACTGTCTCCAGTGTCCACCTCATGGGTGCACCAGGTAGTCTGACTAGGGGTCAGGCTAAACATATGTCTATACTGTTGCAGAACTTCTCTGCACTCAGATTGCTGATGGTCAGTGAGGCTGCTTGCCAAAGCAACACCATCTACTGACCCATCATCAGGGTTCTGAGAGAGCAGGTCAGGGAGAGGGTCACTCTCCTCCTCCTGGTCCTCATCAGTTGCCATGAGCAAGCCCATGTCAGCCCTGTCAACATATGGCTTTAATCTGTTGACATGGAGCACCCTCAGGGGCTCCTGGGAGTTCCAAGATTCACCAGGTAGGTGACTTCTCCCTTCTGTTCAACTATTGTATGGGGGCCACTCCACTTGTCCTGGAGGGCTGCTGGGGCCACAGGCTCCAACACCCACACTTTCTGTCCTGGCTGGTATACAGTCAGTACAGCCTTTGGTCATGCCAAGCTTTTTGTAATTCTTGGCTGGCCTCCAGGTTTTTGGTTGCCTTTTTCATGTACTCAGCCATCCGGGAGCGGAGACCAAGTACATAGTCCATCACATCTTGTTTGGGGGCTTGAGAGGTAACTCCCAGCCCTCTTTTACCAAACACAATGGACCTCTCACAGGATGCCCAAACAGAAGCTCAAATGGGCTGTATCCAACCCCTTCTGTGGAACCTCTCTGTATGCAAACAACAGGCAGGGAAGAAGAAGGTCCCATTTCCGCCTAAGCTTCTCTGGGAGTCCTTTAATCATTCCCTTCAGGGTTTTGTTGAAGCGTTCAACTAACCCATTGCATTGTGGGTGATAGGGGGTGGTGAACTTATAAGATACACCACACTCCTTCCACATTGCCTTCAAATATCCTGACATGAAGTTGGTACCTCTGTCAGAAATTACCTCTTTTGGGAAACCCACTCTGGAGAAAACTCCAATGAGGGCTCTTGCCACCACAGGGGCTGTGGTGGTCCTCAGGGGAATTGCTTCTGGGTACCTGGTGGCATGATCCACTACCACCAGGATAAACCTGTGCCCAGATGCAGTTTGAGGGTCAAGGGGACCAACAATGTCAATCCCTACCCTTTCAAAGGGTACCCCCACATCAGGTAGTGGTATCAGGGGGGCCTATGTTGTGCCACCTGCCTTACCACTGGCTTGGCATGTGACACAGGAGCGACAAAACTCCTTTGTGTCCTCTGACATATGTGGCCAATGAAAATGTGGAACAAGCCTGTCACAGGTCTTGTTTTGGCCCAAGTGACCTGCCAAAGGGATATCATGTGCTAGGGTCAAGAGGAACCCCCTAAACTTCTGAGGTATTACCAACCTCCTGTGGCTCCAGGGGCTGGATCTCTACCCTCAGAATATAGGAGCCCCTCATCCCAATAAACGTTATGGGACCCACTAGCACTCCCAGCAGCCTCAGCAGCAGCCTGCTGTCTGAGGGGTTCAAGAGAGGGGCAGCACTGTTGCTCCTTACTCAGATCTTCCCTAGAAGGGCCCCCTGCCCCCAAGACCTCAACCTGATCAGGCTCAAGTCCCTCTGGGGCAGTTCCTTCTTCAGGATCTGCTTCACCTCCCTCTGGGGGTGAATCTGTGATCTGAGACAGAGGGGAAGGCACTGCCTTTACCCTACTGCTCCTCCTCTTGGGAAGCATCTGGTCCATTGTTCCAGGATCCAGAGCTGGTTCAGTGTTATGCATTCTTGCTCGTGACCTGGTCACAGCAACTACCTCTGCAAAGATGCCCAACATCTCAGCATGAGTCCATAACTCTACTTCAGACCAGGCTGAAGTCTCTAGATCATTGCCCAATAGACATTCGACAGGGAGGTCTGCACTGACTACAACCTTCTTGAGGCCAGTTACCCCTCCCCAGGAGAAATTCACAACTGCCAGACTATGGTTGGTCCTGACATTGCTTGCATTGGTCACCTGGTACATTTCGCCCAGGATGATCTGTCCAGGGTCCACAAGATCCTCTGCCACCATGGTGACACTAGCACCTGTGTCCCTAAATGCCAAAGCCTGTTTGCCATTTATTACAGGCTGCTGTTTGAATTTGCCCAGATTACTCGGGCTTACTAGGAAGGACATATCAAGGTCTCCATCACAAATCAGCATTGCCTGAGTGGGCACTCTGACTAGGTCAGAGTCCACTTCAGAACCCAGGGTCAACCCTACTACACCCTTATTCTGAGTACCACCTCCACCAGTAGCTGAGCTAGGGGGAACAGTTGCCTTAGGGGCAGGAGTGGTGGTGGTTTGGTCTTTGGACTTGTTACAATCAGAAGTCCAGTGCCCTTTCTGTTTACAGAATTTGCACCAGGGCTTCTTTTGGCCTTTTCCCTTGTTGGATTGTCACTCCCCACCAGATGCAGATTTTTGGGGCCCTTGTGAAGACTTCTGGTCTTTTGACTAATCCCCACCTTTCTCAGAGCCCTTAGGATCCTGCTTCTTGGTGTCACCCCCTTGGTTCTGGGGTTTCTGCCTTACCCAGGTTCTGACCCATTTGTCTGCCTTCTTTCCCAATTCTTGGGGAGAGGTCAGATCTGAGTGCACCAGGTATTGATGCAACAACTGGTTCTGGCAATTATTAAGGATCTGTTCTCTCATCATCAGATTATACAGTCCCTTGAAATCAGTAACCCTACTGAAAACCAGCCAACCCTCCAGAGCCTTGGTTGCACAATCTACAAAGTCAGTCCAGTCCTGAGTCTGTGCCTTCTGGGTGTCTCTGAACTTCAACCTGTACTGCTCAGTGGTTAAGCCAAACCCATCTATCAATGCACTCTTCAGGACTTCATAATTATCAGCATCCTCTTCTCTAACAGTGAGGAGCTTGTCTCTACCTTTGTCTGAAAAGGAGAGCCACAAGATTGCTGCCCACTGCTTTTGGGGGACATGCTGTACTCTACAGGCCCTCTCCATAGCAGTTATCCACTTGTGGATATCATCCCCACTCTGGTAGGGAGGAACAACCTTGCTCAGGTTCCTATGGTCTGGAATAGATTCTCTGCCTCTAGGGACACTGTTGCTGCCACCAAGGGGTTCTAACCCTCTCTTCTAGAAGCTCTCTGTATCTCCAGGGCTTCTCTATCCAGTGCCAACTGCTTGGTTCTGAGGGCAACTCTTGCATCCTCATACTGCAGCAGTTTGCACATTCTGTCAGAGGAGCTCTCTCTTATGGGAAAGTATGAGTTCCTCTGCTGGACAAATTCTCTGCCAGAGTGATAAGAGTGGTCAGATTCCCTGGAAGGGGACCTATGCCTCTCATCCACTCTGTCAGTTCTCTTAGGGAGAATTCCTCTGTCCTTTTCAGGCCCCTTGGAGCCTGGCCCTTCAATCACAGAGTCTTGGTCATTCTGATTTTCATCATCTGACCCAGACACTGTAATTGACCCACGCCCTGATTCAGACACATTAGCTCCTAGAGCCAATCTAAGATCATCTGCTGTCAGCAGATCTATCAGGTGTAGTGTGGAGGGACTCTGTCCTAGCCTCAGGTGTCTTTCAACACACATGGCTCTCAAGTCAGAGAAAGCCATGTCCTTATACTGAGGCTGAGTGGATCCACTGGTTCCACCCTTTAAGGACATTCTAGTGTTGTGCAGTGTTGTACTACCTACACTAGTTTGTGGCTGTTAGAATTGGGGGTCTCTAGTTGGCACAGGTAGGTACTTGTGACAAATAGGGACCCTCGCCTCTAGTCAGGGTAAGGGGGTACACTCCTAAAATAACCCCTGCTCCTCCTCTTGGTAGCTTGGCACGAGCAGACAGGCTTATCTCAGAGGCAGTGTGTAAAGCATTTGTGAACACATACAGTAATCTAGTGACAACACTACAGATGGACACCACACAAGGTTTATATCAAAAATAAGTATTCTTTATATAGTTTTAACACAAGACCATAAACGACAAAAATCCACAATACTGTACTTAAAATGGTAGGTTTAGCTTAGTTCTCTTAAGTTCTTAAAATGCGACACTTTGAGTCAATGTACCTTACGATGCGTCACGTTTCTACAACGAAAGTGTTGCAGAGATGGAGATGCGACAAACTTCTGGTGCAAAGAAATAAAGACGTCAAATTCTTCCTGATGCGGCACGCTTCTCCGATGTTGCGAGAAGTCTCGACTCGATGCGTCAGCTGCAGCGGCGACACCCTTGTTCCGTGATGCGACGACAGCGGCTTTGGCGGCGACCCTCTTCTCCGACGTTGCGAGACGCTTCCGCTCGATGCGACAACTGCAGCGGCGACACCCTTGTTTCGTGATGCGACGGCAGCAGCTCCGACGGCGGCACTCTTCTCCGTGGATGCGAGGCGCTTCTCTCGATGCGGTGCAATGCGACAGCTACAGCGGCGACATCTACGATTTCGACGGCAGCGGCTGCGACGGCGACACGCTTCTTCCTCGATGCGAGACTCTTCTCTTGATGCGGTGCAATGCGACAGCTACAGCGGCGACATCTACGATGCGACGGCAGCGGCTGCAACGGCGACACGCTTCTTCGGTGTTGCGGGACGTTTCTCGAGATGCAGTGCAATGCGACAGCTACAGCGGCGTCATCTCCGTGATGCGACGGCAGCGGCTGCGACGGCGACACGCTTCTCCTTCTTGAGTCGCGCTTCCAGCTCCTTGCGACACGCAGTCCCTTCAGAAGGCCCAAAACAGCAGCAGGCACTTCCAAAGGATTCTTGAGGAGCTGGTGGTTGAAGTCTGTTGTCCCTGAGACTTCAGCAGGAGGCAAGCTCTTTTCTCAAGCCCTTGGAGATCCTTCACAAGTTGAATAAAAGTGCACACAAAGTCCTTTCTCCTTCCTTTGGCAGTCAGGCAACCACTGCAGGCAGATCCCTCTAGCTTAGGGATAGTCTTCTCCTCAGTTTCTTCTTGGTTCCGCTCCTCAGCAAAGGTTTCTTCTTGTTTCCCAAAGTGATCTAATTTCCTAGGGGTCTGGGCCCCTTTTTATACACAGTTTTCCTTTGTTCTCTGAAGGCAGAGAGGCCTCTGCCTAGTCCAAAACCAGTTCTGGTCAGACCTGGAGCACTTTGTTTTTCTGACTCCTTCTTTCCTTTCAGAATGTGGGGCAGAGTGCTCAGCCGCCCGGCAGGAGGTGGAGCCAGCATTGTGGAAGGCAGGCACAGCCCTATTCAGACCCAGGTGCAACTCCTCCCTCCACTCTGGATGCAGATCTTTCTATTCAGCCCTGTGCTGACTCACCCTGTCTCCTGTAGCCACCCCCAGCCCCTGTCACTCAATCTCCAGACAAGGAATACACAACCTAGCAGAGGCAGGCTTGGAAGTTTAGGCAAGAAAATACCCACTTTCTAAAAGTGGTATTTTCAAACACAGAATGTTAAAACCAACTTCACTAAAAGATGTATTTTATCATTCTGAGTTCAGGCATACTAAATTCGTTTTTCTACCATGTTCCCTGGGTCAGTTCTGACTATAAGGTGTAATAGTCTGCCCATTCTGGCCTATGGGGAGCAGGTAGCCTTGCAATAGTGAAAAACGAAAATGGCTGTAATTCACTATTAGGACATGCCACACACACCAGGGCATGTCCTACCTTATACTTACAATGTACCCTGCCCTAGGGCCTACTTTAGGGGTGACCAACATGCAGTAAAGGGAAGGTTTAGGGACTGGTAAGTGGGTGCACTCACCAAGTCGACGTGGCAGCCCTAGGCTGCACACAGGCTCTGCGATGGCAGGCCTGAGACACATTTTACAAGCCGCTTCTGTGGGTGGCACAACCAGTGCTGCAAGCCCACCAGCGGCATTGGATTTACAAGCCCTGGGCACACTCAGTGCACTGTACTAGGGACTGACAAGTAAACCAATCATCCAATCATGGAGTCACTAATCCATCACACAATTTATAAGGGGGAGAGAATATGCACTTTAGCACTGATCAGCAGTGGTAAAGTGCCCAGAGTCATAAAACAGCCAACAACAGGTTAGAAAAAGTATAGGAGGAAGGCAAAAAGTTTAGGGATGACCCTGCAAAAAGGGCCAAGTCCAACAGTGGCCTACTGATACTAGCTTGAGCTGTAGAAAGGGTGTGCTATCCCTTGGCACACAGCTCTAAGTTCAGTAGAACTTATTGATACTAAGCTTGACTTTATATGTACCTTAAGTACCTATAGTGGTTTTCAGTTAGTAATTCAAATAGAGATTTTCTGGTAAAACAATAGCAAGCTGGAATGCCACACGCTGCCCACCAATGTGAGAAGTTGGCCTGGTATATGCTATTCACTAATTAAAGTGGACACCTTGCACCAGAACAATTCGACTCTTATGGTAGATAGGTTTAAGACAACCTTTATAGAAAGCTATCCTAGTGGTAGCTGTGGAGAGCAGCCTTCAGGCTAAGTCTTGAAGGAATGTAAAGCAGCTTGTTTTCCACACAATCTCTTGAATCACCAAATGAAAAGACACCACACAGGTATATATATCAAATATATATGTATTTATTAATAAACAACTCTCTACTAATCTCTTTGAGATTAGAAGTCAGGAACATATGTACAAATCAAATGTTATCAAAATAAGTTTAGCACAATCGAATATCACAATCTGAGTTTGGCTAGACCTAGGTCTAGGGCATCTAGAATCGAGGGACCCCCAAGAACCACCCCAGGTAGTTGTAGGAGACCCACAGGGGACGGACGCGGTGTCCTGGCACCGGTGCGAGTCCTGTACGAGTCTATGCGAACAGACGCGATTGAGATTTCAATGTTAAAGGTCCCTTGCGTGTTCGAGGCGAACACACCGATCGGTCCTTGTACGAGTTGAAGGACGCGGTTACTGATAGAGTTGCAAGGGAGTTGGACGCGGTCTGTCTAACACAGACGCGAACCATGTACGAGTCAGCGCGATAGTCGCACTTGGAAAGTAAGAGTTTTAGGGCACTTCTAGGGTAGCTACAAGCAAGTCACTTACAGGGTAAGTAGTTCTAGGGCCCACACCCACAGGAGCACCGTAGTGCTGAAGTTACCTCACCCAGGGGAGCCGGGTGCATAGGTGTTCTTTGGTGTCGGGTCGCGGCGTCGTTTTCAATGGGAGCCAGTGAAGACTTGCTGCTTGCGGCTACAGGAGAAGTGTCCGGAGGAATCCAAGCCTGGATTCAGAAGATGGAAGACCTGAAAGCAGAGGGGACAGTGTTCAAAGTCACTTGGCAGTGACTCGGGGCAAGGAAGATGGATGCCCACCGTCGTCGCAAGATTCAGGTTGTTCACGGGTGCCTTGACTCTTCAGCCACGAGGTCCAGGGGGCGTCGATGACAACCAGGAGCTGGATTCGGCATGTCCCATGATATCTGCAGCTTACTGCGGTGTCGGCGACTCGATTGGAGCCAACAAGCCTTGGTAACAGCAAGTCTCGGGGAAAGTGTAAAAAGTCAATGGCGCAGACCAGCAAGGTCTGAGGGACTCACCCAGCGAGGGTAAGTCAGGGCGGGCCTGGAGCAATCAGGGGAGCTCTTTGGTTCTGTAGGAAAGCCTTCTGGGGACCCACAAGCCAGCTGGCAAGGGATCGCGAAGACGCCTCGGGAGGATTCGCAAAATAGGGGCCCACGGTCACGCGGGATGTGGTAGGCCTCTGATCTTCGGAGGTATTCCTGCTGGAGGCTAGGACCACACGTGGTCCAAAGCACAAGTTCGTAGAACGTTGTGAAGGGGTTGCACTTGACAATAGTGCACAGTACCCAGGGGTCACGGTTCCTCGTCGCTCTTGGGGTCCACTGGCCTCAGCTTCGCTGGGGACTCACGAAGGCCTTTGAGAAGTCAGGAAATCTACTTCTTGGGCTGCAGGAACTTCGGACTCCGGCGGGAGCAGCATAGTTTGCGACCGTCGTTTGTAGTTTTTGGTGCCTGCCAAGCAGGGGAGTCACTCCTTGACTCCAAGGGAGATTCTTCACTCTTCCAAAGGTAGTGGAACGTCGAAGGTCCAGGATTCTTCTTGAGAGCGTCGTCCAGGGAGATCTAGTTTGCAATGCACAGGTTCCCCCTCTTATACTAAAAGAAAGGGAGGGACTAGCTCTATGACCCTACCTATGGGAGGGTCAGGGGAGTGGGTGGCTACACCCACTTCCCTTTGTCCAGTTTCTGCGCCAGAGCAGGGGCAGGTAGCCCCTGAGCCGGTTTGAACTGGGGTATGCACAGAGGAGCCTTCTGCTCCCCCAGTGCAGGACTTCAAAGCACTCTAAGAGTGCACCCACCCAGCCCCAATACACTAAACCCTGTCTGGCAGGTGGTCACACCCCCTTGGGACAGGATATCTATTGTTGGGCTTCCTCCACTGCGAGTGTTGGTCATCAGCAGGAGGGCAGCCCAGTGTCTGTGACTGGTGGCATCCATTTTGTGATGCCAGGGCTCTGCAGGATTCTACCGCGTTTCCACAGTAGGTACATGTCTATCCCTCTAGAAGGGTGGAATGCTACCCCCGCCGCCAGGACTGGCGGGGGGTAGTATTCCAAGATGTTTGACACCAAACACGACATGTTTTGATGCAGCCATTCCAAAGTTAGCATTTTACCGCGAGGATATAATGCACTTAAGAGTATATGGTTTAACCGCATCCACAAACAGCACCAGAGAATGGACTCTGAGAGCTGCAGAGGGGCCCTGCTCAGGCAGAGGCACCCCCTCACATAGAAGCCAAGCACCCTGCCCTCAGGATTGATAGGGCCTGCCTTAGGGGTGACTGATAGGTTTATATGTGTGTGTAGGAGAGATATAGGGAACCTATATCTCAGTGAGGAGTGCTAGCACCACCTCACCCAGGCTGCAGTAGCAGGCCTGTGGTGTCAGATTTAGCCTGCTTCCCAGGGGTGGCATAATACATGCTGCAGCCCCTGGTAGGCCTGTGAAGTACCTATGCCCTTAGTACCTAAGGTACCATATACTAGGGACTCATAAGGTACCACAGTATCCAATCACTAGTGCACCTAGAGTGCACTCCAAGTCGTTTAAAGAGAACAGAGAGGCTGGGGCCCTGATTAGCAGGGACCCAGCCAGACTATAGCCAGAAACCAGTGTAAACATCAGAAAAAAAGTGGGGGCAACATAAGAGGCAGATCCTACTCTCCTACATAGAGTCTATACCCACAGGAGCACCGGAGTACTCGAGTTACCTCACCCAGGGAAGCCGGGTGCATAGGTGTCTTTCGGGGTCGGGTTTCGTCGTCGTCTTCAATGGCGATCTGCTGCAAAGTGCTGCTGGCGGCCAAGTCGAAAGTGTTCGGGTGGATCCAAAGGTGGATCGAAGATCTGAAGAACCTGAAAGCAGAGGGGGACAGAGTCTGGGTCACTAGCCAGTGACCAGGAAGGCGATGAGCGGATGCCCACCGATGTTGGGTGCTTCAGGTAGGTTGACGGTCGTCTTGACTCTTCAGCCACGAGGTCCAGGAGGCGTCGACGATGACCAGGAGCTGGATTCGAGCTGTCCCACGACGTCTGTCGATTGCAGGGGTGTGGGCGACCGGATTGGACCCAACAAGCCTTGGCAACGGCAAGTCTCGTGGAAATAGAAGAAGGACGGTGGTGCAGACCAGCAAGGTCTGAGGGACTCACCCAGCGAGGGTAAGTCAGGGCACGCCTGGAGCAACCAGGGAAGCCCAAGCAGAAGAAGAGTTGCCTTCGGGAGGGCCCACTAGCCAACGGACTAGCGACCGCGAAGGAGCCTCAAGTGGAGGCACTTGGAGCTGGCTCACGGGACACTCATGGAGTGGAGGCCAGTGATCTTCGGTGCAGTCGGTGCTGGAGGCGGGGGCTACTCGGAGCCCAAAGCACAACTTCGTGGAAGACCAGTAAGAGGATGCACTTGCAAAAGTACTCGGTGTCCAGGGGTCACGGTTCCACGTTACCCACGACAGCTACGGGCCTCAGCTTTGCTGGGGACTCAGGGCAGCCTCAGGGAAGTCTGGAAATCCACCTCTGGTGATGCAAAGACTTCGGCGTCCGGCAAGAGCTTCAGCGATGCAGACCGGACAATTGCTTCATTGGTGCCTGCCAAGCAGGGGAGTCACTCCTTGACCCCAAGGGAGATTCTTCAGTCCTCTAATCTTAAAGTAGAGCGTCGAAGGTCCAGGATTCAGTGTCAGAGTTTCGTCCAGGGTAATCTAAAGTCCTAAGGACTGGGGTCCCATACTTATACCAAGTTAGGGGGTTGGACATACTCTGGGGACCCACCTTTGGGAGGGTCAGGGAAGAGGGGTGGTTACACCCATTCCCTTTGTCCAGTTTTGCGCCAGAGCAGGGGCTGGAAGCCCCTGAACCAGTTTGAACTGGGGTATGCACAGGGACACCAAATGTGCCCCCAGTGCAGGACTTCAAAGCACCAGAGAGTGCTCCCGCCCAGCCCCAATACACATTATCCTGTCTGGGGAGGTGGTTACACCTCCCTGGGACAGGAAACCTATTGTCCAGGCCTACCCTGCCGGAGTTTCAGTCAGCAGCAGGAGGCCAGACCCGTGTCTTTGGCAGCGGCATCCATTTTGTGATGCCAGGGCTTGGGAAGAAGTTACCGGGTAGGCCGGTGTGTACATGTCTCTCCTCTAGAAGGGTGGAATGCTACCCCCGCTGCCAGAACTGGCAGGGGGTAGTATTCCAAGATGTTTGACACCAAACACGACATGTTTCCGTGCAGCCATCCCAAAGTTAGCATTTAACGCGAGGTTATAATGCGCTTAAGAGTATATGGTCAGGCTGCACTACAAACAGCATCAGAGAAGGGTCTCCGAATGCTGCAGAGGGACTCTGCTCATGTAGGGGCACCCTCTCACATAGGAACCAAGCACTCTGCCTTCAGGATTGATAAGGCCTGCCATAGGAGTGACTTATAGGTTTATATGTGTGTATGTATGTAGTGATGTAGGTAACCTATATCACAGTAAGGGGTGCATGCACCACCTTACCCAGGCTGCAGTAGCAGACCTGTGGTGTCCTTTTGGCTGGCCTTCCAGGGGTGGCATAATACATGCTTCAGCCCCTGGCAGGCCTCTGAGGTACCTATGCCCTGGGTACATAGTATACCATATACTAGGGACTTACAAGGGCACTCCAGATTCCAATCAGAGATGTGCCTAAGGCACATGGAAACCATTTTAGAGAGGAAGCAGCTAGGCTGGGGTTCTGATTAGCAGGGCCCCAGCCAGACTAAAGTCGAAAAACAGTGAAGCATCAGCAAAAAGTGGGGGTACCCATGTGAAGCAGATCCTACTCTCCTACACAACCCCCCAAACGTAGGGACATTAAACTAACCTTGTCCAGTTGAGTCTTCATGTTCTAAGTGGAAGTACCTAGAGAGTCCATCTGCATTGGCATGGTTACTCCCAGGTCTATGTTCCACTGTAAAGTCCATCCCCTGTAGGGAAATGGACCACCTAAACAGTTTGGGGTTTTCACCCTTCATTTGTTTTAGCCATAAGAGGGGCTTATGGTCTGTTTGAACAAGGAAGGGAGTACCAAACAAGTATGGCCTCAACTTCTTCAGAGCCCAGACCACAGCAAAGGCCTCCCTCTCAATGGCTGACCAACGTTTCTCTCTAGGGGTCAGCCTTCTGCTAATAAAAGCTACTGGCTGATCCTGACCTTCATCATTCAATTGTGACAGTACAGCCCCTACCCCCAATTCAGATGCATCTGTTTGGACAATGAACTTCTTGGAGTAATCAGGACTCTGTAGAATGGGAGCAGTGCACATGGCCTGCTTTAGGTCATCAAATGCCTTTTGACAGCTAACTGTCCACTGAACCTTTTTGGGCATTTTCTTGGAAGTTAAGTCATTCAGGGGTGTCACTATTGATCCATACCCCTTGACAAATCTCCTATAGTACCCAGTCAGGCCTAAAAAGGCTCTCACCTAAGTCTGGGTAGTTGGAGCAGTCCAGTCCATGATGGTCTGGATCTTGCTCTGCAAGGGTTGAACCTGGCCTCCACCCACAAGGTGGCCCAGGTACGCAACCTGACTCTGCCCTATCTGGCACTTTGTGGCCTTGATAGTCAGGCCTGCTTTCTGCAGGCACAAAAACAACACAAATCCCTATTCAGAAATTAATAAGTCCTTTTTTTTTTTTTTTTAAAACAACAACATAGGCTTCACACAGTATTCTAAGTCATATATTCACAGTGGTGCAAAATAAATCAGTGCAGCAGAATAAAAAAGCAAAAATAAAAAAGTCAGTGATAGATTAAAAACTAATGACCAATGTATGGGACAGTATAAAATGTATTAACTACAAAATACATACAATTAGGGTTAAGAACTAAAATGTTACAATCATATAAATACAAAAAAACTAAAAATCAATTTATCTCAAGAAAACTAAAAGTCGACGCAGCGTTTCGGTGAGATGATGTTCAAACACCTTCTTCAGGACAGTTTTCTAAGAAGTAAAAAATAATTTGTTAACATCATACTACTTATCGTATTAGACCCCTGCCCACAATACATGATCATTTATACATCAAATATTAAAAACACTGACTAAGCACTGAGCACCAAAATTAACACATCATTCTCTAGTCTCTGTAATACATTCGGAGACATGACACAAGTGGATCTGTAAATTCCTACTTATACTACATCCGAAACCACCGCAATAAATTTTATAAATTTTAGATGTAGAGACCTACCTCAAAAATGAGGTTAATAGCAACACAATTCACATGAAACAGGCAGAAGAGATCTTCTTCAATACAATGTAGGATTGTTGATGTCCCACTTGTCATACGAGGTTAAAAACATACCTTGAGACAACAAAAATTTTTTTTAATGAAAAAGAAATACTCAATGGTACATCCAGAAAATATATAACACTCCCAAAATGCACCAATCCGCATACCTTAAAATTAGTAAATACTTGATGTAAGTTAAGTTCGTTGGTGCCACCGATATGAATGTATTGCGTAATAAGCAACAAATCTGAGGAAAATTCAAAGAAGTAATGCATCAGGTGCATGGAGTTAATCTACAGGGGCATTTAAAGTCTCTGTTTAGATATCTAGGCTTACCAGATATGAACTGTTGCAACCATAGATTCAGCAGATGTGCCGTAATTGGAGGACCGATTTTTAAGACATTTGCGCCATGTACATTATCTGGCCAAATGAGGACTATCTAAAGAATGAGAGAAAGTAGCCCATTTACCAAAGTTGTCCACATTAATCATGTGAGTTACATTTTTCGAGCCCCGTTGTATTGCGAGTTTTATACATTACCTCTTTGGGTTGCTCTGAGAATGATGCAACTAATATTTATAAAAACCTGTAAAGTAAAGTAAAGACAACGTATTAATACGTGTCAAACTCCTACGGTGACTAAACAAATTAGTATGCAGTACGGGACCATTAATCTATATATCCCCATAGCCGCCTCGATAAGGTTCATAGAGTATCATAATTGTGTATTTTTCATTAGTTTGTGTTTTAGAAAAGCAATCACTAACACCTTTAAAAATAGCATATGCTTAATGCTACGCCCTTTGGGATCACGGGACATTTTACTAATAAGGGGTTTGCCGCTTGTCACTCCCTTTAAAACCCCCCACTTGAAATAACTTGACACTTGGTCATTGTCTATTTCTATACTGGTCACGGGGCTATCCGTGCTCCAAACAACACTTAAAACAGTGCTTCCATTTAAGCATAGCATAGTTTATATATATGTGCTCACAACCGGCATTATATCGTAAAGCGGTATTCAAATGCCGCTCTATATAAATGGTGGTATTATACAAACATTTTGTAGTTTGCTAACTGATAATCAGAGGTGAAATAAACCCACACTATCGCTAATATTCAGGAGTGAAATACACCCCTGCTATCACTAGAGCTAATATAGCAGTACTTAACACTCACCCGATGGGGATGAATCGGCCTCCCTGCAACCAACGAACAAAACAGCTTCCGGGTCAGGATACACAGTTGTGTTGACCCACGGAGGCTTTTAAATACTGGATGAATAAGTCACATGGTCAAATAGTGACAATCGGACCTAATTTCTTTCGCAGCCTTTTTATTTATTATTTTTACCTATTACCTTAGAATATACCTTTATAATTGCTTTATAATTGAAGAAAAGGACATTGTTTAAATTAGAGAATTGTCAATAGAAATATACCACGGAGGTGAACTTTTGTATCTATCAGATTCGGACGTAAATATGGCGGCCATTTTTTAAAAACGGAAACCGTCCTGAATCAGAAGGATAACTGTCCTAGTCTTTGTACCAAAGTGTATACCTAGTTGGAACCCTATATACTTGAAGCCAAGGATATTGTTTTAGTTTGAGGAAATGTCGATAGAAATAATACCACGAGGATAAACTTTTTAAAGTCACCCGTGTATATATCTGAAGAACGCAAATGCGGCGGCCATTTTAAAGAAGGAAACAGTCCCGAATCCGAAGAATGACTGTCCTATCCCCATCTAACAATGTACAAATCCAATATTATACTAATTGAAAAAACATATGTTTCTTTTATAAAATTCATTCTGGACTAAAGTCGAAAAACAGTGAAGCATCAGCAAAAAGTTGGGGTACCCATGTGAAGCAGATCCTACTCTCCTACACAACCCCCCCAAACGTAGGGACATTAAACTAACCTTGTCCAGTTGAGTCTTCATGTTCTAAGTGGAAGTACCTAGAGAGTCCATCTGCATTGGCATGGTTACTCCCAGGTCTATGTTCCACTGTGAAGTCCATCCCCTGTAGGGAAATGGACCACCTAAGCAGTTTGGGGTTTTCACCCTTCATTTGTTTTAGCCATAAGAGGGGCTTATGGTCGGTTTGAATAAGGAAGTGAGTACCAAACAAGTATGGCCTCAACTTCTTCAGAGCCCAGACCACAGCAAAGGCCTCCCTCTCAATGGCTGACCAACGTTTCTCTCTAGGGGTCAGCCTTCTGCTAATAAAAGCTACTGGCTGATCCTGACCTTCATCATTCAATTGTGACAGTACAGCCCCTACCCCCAATTCAGATGCATCTGTTTGGATAATGAACTTCTTGGAGTAATCAGGACTCTGTAGAATGGGAGCAGTGCACATGGCCTGCTTTAGGTCATCAAATGCCTTTTGACAGCTAACTGTCCACTGAACCTTTTGGGCATTTTCTTGGAAGTTAAGTCATTCAGGGGTGTCACTATTGATCCATACCCCATGACAAATCTCCTATAGTACCCAGTCAGGCCTAAAAAGGCTCTCACCTGAGTCTGGGTAGTTGGAGCAGTCCAGTCCATGATGGTCTGGATCTTGCTCTGCAAGGGTTGAACATGGCCTCCACCCACAAGGTGGCCCAGGTACACAACCTGACTCTGCCCTAACTGGCACTTTGTGGCCTTGATAGTCAGGCCTGCTTTCTGCAGGGCCTGCAAGACATTTCTGAGGTGGACCAGGTGATCCTCCCAGGCGGAGCTAAAGACAGCAATATCATCTAGATATGCTGCACTATAGGCTTCCAGACCTGTAAGGACTGTATTCACCAACCTCTGAAAAGTGGCAGGTGCATTCTTCAGACCAAAGGGCATTACCACAAATTGATAATGCCCACTAGGGGTTGAGAATGCTGTCTTTGGCTTTGCATCATCAGCTAATCTGATCTGCCAGTAGCCAGCCGTCAGGTCAAATGTGCTTAGATACTTGGCTGAGGCCAAAGTGTCTATTAGCTCATCTGCCCTAGGTATTGGATGGGCATCAGTCCTAGTGACTGCATTGAGACCCCTGTAGTCCACACAAAACCTCATCTCTCTTTTCCCACCACTGGTGTGAGGTTTTGGCACAAGGACCACTGGACTAGCCCAAGGGCTATCTGAGGGTTCAATAACTCCCAAATCCAACATTTTCTGGACTTCTGTCCTGATAAGGCCCTGACATGGTCAGGTTGCCTATCAATCTTATTTTTAATAGGCAGACTGTCCCCAGTGTCCACTTCATGAGTGCACCAGGTGGCCTGACTTGGAGTCAGAGAGAACATATGTCTGTACTGATTGAGCACTTGTCTACAATCAGTTTGCTGCTGAGCAGTGAGGCTGCCTGCCAAGGCTACACCATCCACTGACCCATCATCAGGGTTCTGTGAGAGCAGGTCAGGGAGTGGGTCACTCTCTTCCTCCTGTCCCTCATCAGTAGCCATGAGCAAGCCCATGTCTGCCCTGTCCACATATGGTTTAAGTCTGTTGACATGGAGAACCCTGTGGGGACTCCTGGGTGTTCCTAGGTCTACTAAATAGGTAACCTCAACCTTCTGTTCAACAATGGTATGGGGTCCACTCCATTTGTCTTGGAGAGCTGCTGGGGCCACTGGCTCCAACACCCACACCTTCTGTCCTGGCTGGTAAACAGTCAGTACAGCCTTTTGGTAATGCCAGGCTTTTTGCAGTTCCTGGCTAGCCTCAAGGTTTTTAGTTGCCTTTTTCATGTATTCAGCCATCCTGGAGCGGAGACCAAGTACATAGTCCACTATGTCATGCTTTGGGGGCTTGAGAGGTAACTCCCATCCTTCCTTTACCAAGCACAATGGACCCCTGACAGGGTGACCAAACAAAAGTTCAAAAGGGCTGTAGCCAACCCCTTTGAGGCACCTCCCTGTATGCAAATAAAAGGCAGGGCAAGAGTATGTCCCATCTTCGCCTAAGCTTCTCTGGGAGCCCTTTAATCATGCCCTTTAAGGTTTTGTTGAATCTCTCAACTAAACCATTGCATTGTGGGTGATAGGGTGTAGTGAACTTGTAAGTCACTCCACACTCCTTCCACATTGCTTTCAAGTATCCAGACATAAAGTTTGCACCCCTGTCTGATACAACCTCCTTAGGGAAGCCCACTCTTGAGAAAATTCCCAGGAGGGCTCTTGCCACCACAGGTGCTGTAGTGGTCCTAAGGGGAATAGCCTCTGGGTACCTGGTGTCATGATCCACTACCACCAGGATAAATCTGTGCACAGATGCTGTTTGGGGATCCATGGGACCAACAATGTCAATCCCTACCCTTTCAAAGGGAACCCCCACCACAGGTAGTGGTATCAGGGGGGCCTTTGTAGTGCCACCTGCCTTGCCACTGGCCTGGCAGGTTACACAGGAGCGACAAAACTCCTTGGTGTCTTCAGACATGTGGGGCCAGTGAAAGTGAGGGACAATTCTGTCCCAAGTCTTGTTCTGGCCCAGCTGACCTGCTAAAGGAATGTCATGGGCTAGGGTAAATAGGAAGCCCCTGAACTTCAGAGGTATAACCAACCTCCTGGTGGCACCAGGCTTGGGGTCTCTACACTCTGAGTACAAGAGTCCATCATCCCAATACACTGTATGGGGACCACTAGCTTTCCCAGCAGCCTCAGCAGCAGCTTGCTGTCTGAGGGGTTCAAGAGAGGGGCAGCTCTGCTGCTCCTGGCTCAGATCTGCCCTGGAAGGGCCCCTGTCCCTAAGAACTCAACCTGATCAGGCTCAAGCTCCTCTGGGACAGTTCCTTCCTCAGGACTGAGATCATCTCCCTGAAGAGACTGATCCTCCTTCTGAGCCAAGGGGGAAGGCACTGCCTTTACCCTACTACTCCTCTTCTTGGATGGCACTTGGTCCATTATTCCAGAATCCAAGGCATGTTCAGTGTTAGACATTTTGGCCTGTGACCTGGTCACAGCAAACACATCTGCAGGGATGCCCAGCATTTCTGCATGGGTCCTGAGCTCCACTTCTGCCCAAGCTGAAGTTTCTAGATCATTGCCAAGCAAGCATTCAACTGGTAGGTCTGCACTTACCACAACCTTCTTAAGGCCAGTTACCCCTCCCCAGGAGAAGTTAACAACTGCCAGAGTATGGTCTGTTCTGACATTGCTAGCATTGGTCACTTGGTACATTTCACCAAGTATAATCTGCCCAGGATCCACAAGATCTTGTGTCACCATGGTGACACTTGCTCCTGTGTCCCTAAATGCCAAAGCCTCTTTTCCATTTATTAATGGCTGTTGTCTGTACTTGCCCAGATTACTGGGACTCACAGAGGAGGTCACATCCATGCCTCCATCACAGACTAGGACAGCCTGAGTGAGTTCTCTGACTTGGTCAGAGCCCATCTCCTTACCCAGGGTCAACCCTACTAAACCCTTGGCTTGTGTAGACCCACCACCAACTGTAACTGCACTAGGGGGAGCAGGTGCCTTAGGGGCATTGGTGGGGGCTGGAGTAGAGTCTTTGGACTTGGTGCAATCACTGGTCCAGTGGGTCTTTTGCTTACAGACCTTGCATCATGGTTTCTTTTGGCCTTTCCCTTTGTTAGACTGTGAATCCCCACCTGAAGAAGATTTTTGGGGGCCTTGTGAAGACTTCTGGTCTTTACCCTTCTCCCCACCCTTATCAGAGTTCTTAGAATCTTGCTTCTTTGGGTCACCACCTTGGTTCTGTACCTTCTGCCTCACCCTGGTTCTGACCCATTTGTCTGCCTTCTTTCCCAATTCTTGGGGAGAGGTCAGATCAGAGTCCACCAGGTACTGATGCAACAGCTGATTTTGACAGTTATTAAGAATCTGCTCCCTCATGATAAGATTGTACAATCCTGTGAAGTCACATACCTTACTGCCCAATAACCAACCTTCCAGAGCCTTAGAAGAACAATCCACATAGTCCACCCAGTCTTGAGTCTGTGCTTTTGGGTATCTCTGAACTTTAACCTGTATTGTTCAGTTGTTAGGCCAAACCCATCAATCAGAGCACTCTTCAAGACTTTGTAATTGTCAGCATCCTCTTCTCTTACAGTGAGGAGCTTGTCTCTACCTTTGTCTGCAAAGGAGAGCCACAAGATTGCTGACCACTGCTCCTGAGGGACCCTCTGTACTTTACAGGCCCTCTCCAGTGCAGTTATCCATTTGTGGATGTCATCCCCACTCTGGTAGGGAGGGACAATCTTGCTCAGGTTTCTATGGTCATAAGACCTTTCCCTATCTCTGGGGAAATTGCTGCCACCATGGGACTCTAGTCCCATCGTATTTCTTTGCTTTTCAAGCTCTAGGGACTCCCTGTCTATAGCCAACTGCTCTCTTCTGAGCCTCAACTGAGCTCCTCCATATCTGAGCAGTCTCTCTTTCCTTTCATGAGAGGATTCCCTCCTATGAGAGGAAACAGAGGTCCCTATTGAGGTGTCAGAGTGGTTAGACTCCTGAGAAGGAGATCTAGGCCTTCTGGGCACACTCACAATTCTTCCTGGGGGGGACAAAGGGGAGGTCATTCTGATCCTCCTCCTCCTCCACAGGAGGAATTGGGTTTTCCAGGTCAAGGTCATTTTCCCCTTCCTGGCCAGTTACAGAGGGGGGGCCCTGGGTTTCTTCACCCCTGACCCCTTCCTCATCTTCTGCCCACCCTGTCTGCCTACCCCTTCAGACCCTAGGGGTCTGCTGAGATCATCTGACAGTAGCACCTCCCTGAGGTGTTGGGTGCTGGCACTTTTGCCTGTCTTCAGCTTCCTAGTATTGCACAATGCTCTCAATTCCAAGAATGGGAGATTATCATACTTGGAGGGAAGAAGCCCACTGGCTTCTGGCAAGGACTCACTGGGTCCTGGCTTTGAAGACATTACTAGTGAGGTGTGGTGTATGCACTTCCTCCTCTAGTGTGGCCTACTAAACTCTCTTGAGTTGTAGAAAGGGTGTGCTATCCCTTAACACACAACTCTAAGTTCAGTAGAACTTACTGTATCCTAATCTTGATTTATATGTACCTAAGGT